>VWYK01019762.1:0-21748 GCA_013399775.1 Semnornis frantzii | reverse complement strand
AAAAAAAAAAAAAGTATTATATTTCACTTAGTAGCTGCACCACAAATACTTTCAGCAGCTGTTACAGTGTCTTGGTTGGGATTTCTCTCACCTAACTTTAGTCTTCCCAGCTGAGGCCTCCAATCTGACTTTGATCCCTTGGCCTCCTTTGCAACCAGGTGGCTCCTCCAGATGGTCATCAAGAACTCCAAAAATGTAGTAAGAAGATTTTCTGTGGCTCCACAGTTTTTCTTCAGTTGAATTTTAGTTAAATTAGAATTTTCTTTAATCAATCGACTAGTTTATAAAGTCTTGCTCTGAGAGAACACCTGTAACCCATTAAAAGTCACTACATTCTGTTACATGGAGCAGGAGACAGAGAAAGCTGTATGTTGGATAAAACAATTGCATTTACTCTTTGAGATTTCAACTATGTCTGTAAATCAGAAGCTGTAAACCAGCAGGGACCTGATTGAGGATGGCCCTTGGTAGCAGAGTATGGATCTCCCAAGAACTCCCAGGGACACCAGAAGCTTTGGCTTCATTTCAGTTTGGAAAATGGTGACAGGGCAGAGCGCTTTGATTTCAGCGGTGCTTGTTTTGAATTGTGGGTGACAAAACCTGAAGTATCACCCTAACTGGAGCTGCAGTCTTGAGCATTATGTTGAAAACAACTTTCCTGTGCACAGGGGAGGAAAGAAGGAGTCAGGTAATTTCTGTTACTGTAGAGTCCACAGTAGCCTTCTGGCACTGTGGAAGCAGCTCTGAGGAAACCATCCGAGCTGACACAGTTTCCAGGGAGATTGTAAAGAAATGCAACCAGTTCCCCAGGGAGTACTATTGAAGTCCTCAGCACTACAACTTAGTCAAATTAGTAGGCTCTAGTTAAAGGCACCTCATTCCTCTAGCTAAAATACAGATCTTCTCAAAAGAGTGAGTTCCTTCAACTCTGAGTAAAAAGCAATATCTAGAATACACAGAATTGAATCTTCAATTACTCAGAGGTATTGGGGAAAAAATATTAAGACAAGCACCAATTTTTGGTAAAGTGATAAACTAAGCTATTAATGTCAGCTACTACTTTGGTTCTCTACCTAGAATATTTATGAAGGTTTCGTGCTTGGCTTTTTGTTCAATTCCTTGCCCTCCCTGCACATGGAGATGGGGGCATTTCTGATTCTCAGGCCACCTGACAGAGGTAATTTAATCTGCCAGTTCAGTACCAAAGCTCTAATCTCATGATTTGCCACATGTGGAGCTCACATCAACGAGGTGCCTCTGTAACAGCCCTTTGAACACACAGTTCAGAGCAACTTTGGGTGCCTGATGAAGGTGCTGAGAGCAAAAGAAGCGTCTCTCTCTGCTGACCTTCATAGATCTCTGCTAAAATTTAGTGGGTAAGTGTTGATATCTACCTGCTAAGCCCTTGTGCAGCAGCTTGACTACTGTTAGCAGAACATGGTAAGGTGTGACTACTGAAAGTGTCTGTCATTTTTAATCACATCTGAGCACCCTCTTAGCTTTCTGATTGGCAAGTTGTTGCTTTCAGGGGAGGTAAATGTATCTTTGATGTTGATGTTATAGTGCTCTGATGTGTGAAGCTTGCAGCAGATTTAAACCTGAGAGTACTCTTTCCTGGTCAGCCTCTCCTTGACCCTGGTGAGTTCTGGGCACTTACTCCCTTCACATGGTATTTCCTTTTTCTTCAGCCCTGGCTCCTAGGGCCTCTCAGGCTCATGCCACTTCCAGAAACCAGCTTTGTCTCTGTTGGCAAGGAGGGGGTCTCAAGCCACTTCTCAGAAAATGAAACCGTCCCCTAGTACCTGGAGTCTACCCACATAAATCATGCAAGTCCCCATGTGTTGGCCCAGGGCCATAGGGCAGAGGAATACTTCCAGAAAGGCTTTAATTTGAGGAAAGGGAGTCATTAAGCTGCCAGTGTGCTACTGCTGCTGCAGCTGTGCGTATCTCAGCTTTGTGCTGTGGCTTCTGCTCTCTTGGTAATTGAATTGAAATCAAAACATAACAGTATCGCTCTGATGCTCTGGCTGCTAAATAGCAGTATGGTGAATAAATCAGAATTACTTCAGAGAATCCCTTTAATGTAACAGAATTGCAGCAATCAGGGGATAAAGTTAGAGTTAAGACTGTCTGGTAAAGGAGCTGATTTGCATTCAAAGGCAAACTGCTTTTGTTCAACCTTTCTGCAAGTGGGGGTAAGCATTGTCCTGAGGAATTAGCAACACTTGAGGGTCAGAGGGGTAACTCCTCATTCCTGCTCTGCCTCTGTTTTTTAGCCTGTGGCTCCCTAGTTTTAAGGGCATGCAGTTCCTGGGTTTCTAGTGCTGTTTTAGGCTGCTTGTTTTACTGTATAAAGAGCTACACAGGCAATTGTATTGGGTTTGGTTGACCTGAAATTAATTCTCTTCAGAGCATCTTTCTAGTGCTGTGCTTTGTGGTGCTGTAGTTAAGTGTTAATAACGCACCAATGTTTTGGCTACTGCTAAACTGTGCTTTTCCAACACTTCTCTGCCCCAGGAGTGTGCTGAGGGGTGGATAGGATCTTGGGAGGGGACACAGCTGGGCCAGCTGACCCAGATTGGCCAAGGGAGTATTCCATGCCATGTGATGTCAGCTCAGATATGAGAACTAAGTGAAAGGAAGAAGTGTTGGGATATTTGTCCATGGCATCTGTCCTCTGGAGAAACCACTATTCATGTTAGAGCTCTGCTTCCTGGGACCAAAGATAGTATGCTGATGGGAAGAAGCAGAGAATAACATCTCTTTGCTTCTGCTTTCACATGCAGGCTTTGCCTTTGCTTGTGCTTAGCATCATTAAATTGTCTAAAGCCTTACTACTGGCCTTTTGTTATATTTTCCCCTCCCCTCTGTCCATATAAGAAGGGGAGTGATAGAGCAGATTTGGTGGGCATTTGGCCCCCAAGCAGTGCCAAACCACCACAGCAATAAAGTGCATACATACACACATACAGCCCTCTGCTGTCAAACTATCCAGGACAGAAAACAGAATTGTTCCACGACCAAAAGGGCAGGGCAATGGTTGGAAGGATCTAGTGGGATTTCAAACAATTAAGCCCTTGAGATAACCTCATGTCTTGCCTTCTACAATGAGAAATGATGCCAGAGTTCAGTATCACTGCTATTCAGTGCTCCTTCATGTTGATTTCATGTGCATCCCTTTGCTGTTGTTCCCGTAACACATCTTCACCATCTGCCACAGCCTTTAAGAAGACCATGCTCTGCCAGCCTTGAACAGAAGAATTAGCCTATGGAAAGAGAGGGCAAAAGGAAAATATATAAACCATTTTTAGAAAAATAAACCTCAACAGATTGTTTATACTAGCTGGTTTGTGCAGGAAACTTGTGCCACAGGCATGGCAGGTCAGTGTGGGTGGGGAGGAGTGTTGGATCTCTTGGCATCCAGTAACAATGGTAGGCAACAGGTGACCATTTAGTGATGCAGACCCCTGAGCCTCGAGGGGTTCATCTACCAAACTTTCTGTCTTCAGACTGCTACAGCCATGCAAATGGTGAGCAGGGAGGCTGACCAGAAGAGTACCTGAGCTGAGTTTTTAAAACCGGATTATGTTCTGAGTATTCTGTTTAAATCGCTAGGTTTTCAGGGAGGCTGAGTGTCTGTGACTTCAATATAATTGAATTTGTCAGGTTTAGAACCTCTGGAGACTTTTATCCTAAGTCTATGGATCAATGACTCCTTTTATTTTTTTTTCTCTTTGTTGAACTTGTGGATTTTTTTTTTTCCTCCTCAGTTTGAAATGGGCGCAAAGACTTTCCATGTAGTGTGAATTGTCAGTGGGAAAGAAGTCAAGCCTCAGTCATGCTGTCACAGGGACTCACATTTTAATGAGTTCTAGTAAATGGCCCTGTGAACAGATAAAAATACAATTTACTTTTCTAACCTCTTTCATGATGGCAGACAAAACAACTCTCAACTTGCCCATCTGAAGATGTTTATTCTCATCTGGGCATATGCAAATTATGGATTTGTAGATTTTATCAAGAATTATTCTAGCTTTACCAGGAACTGCCTTTAACTATTCTACAGTCATATTAACATTGCAAGTAAAAAATAAAGTCCGTGGCTAGATATCCATCATCAATAATAATACAGTATCACTTTCAAAAATTAACTAGAACAAATAGATATGAGACAACTTGGTTTATACATTTATCAACAAATATATGGATTAAATAATACTCAGTCTCATTTTTGATGCAGTCTTTCTTTGATCTATGTTAGTTGTGTAAAGAGCATTTCTCTGTGTGCATGTGCATTTCATTTTTGGGGTAGAAGGAGCAACGTGTAGTTTGAGTTCTTCCTGTGGTATGATGACATGAATCTGATTCAGTTTAGATCAGGACCAATGAATCCATTGGTTTTGATCTGTAGGTCAAAATCTACTATCTCTTATAACTTCCTGTAAAATAACCTTTGTGTAAAAAACCTTTATGTATCACAGACTGGTTTAAAAGATGCTGAGCATAGATTTTGTTTTGTTGTTGTTTATTTATTTATTTTTCCTTCTTAAACCAAGAACTTAAATCTGGTTTTGAAGTTGGCTAACCATGCCACTAAGGCATTTCTTTTACTGCCTGTAGATATTAAGCTGTTTGCACTGGAGCATTATATGCTTTGAAGCATGCACTGCTGTCCTCAGTGTTATTTTTCAAGACATAAGACAAAGGTTTAAGGCATAAGTGACAACTACTCGAGTGTTATATGGGACCACCTACTTCACCTATATTCCTGACATTCTTCTCATGTGAATAAAGGAGGAGGGAAAGAATCATACAGGGAAGTAAATATCTTCCTTACAGATTTTCTATACAACTACAAAGCAATATGACAAATGGTTTCTGGCACTCTTCTTCAAGGTCAGCAGGTTTAGAAGCCTCTGTTATAATGGTAGCTGTACACCTTGGATGTCTGCTGTTTCAAAAGCTCCTGCCTATCAATACAAAGGTTTCCCTATGCAAAGCTGCCAAACTGGTTTTGTCCTGCCTACAGACTTCACTTATTTCAGCTTATGAAGCTAGGTGTGAGCCAGAAGAATCTCTGAAATTGTGTGGTGTGAACCTCCCTCTAAAGTTTCATAAATGAAATTAATTAACTGAAATACAGCAGGAATAACAGGCTGGGGCACTTTTTTACCTGTTTATGATAAGCTGTTTCCTGTGAAATGAAACGTGTTTTGCATACATCTGGTGATCTCTCACATGTTGTTACTCAGGACATGGTTTATAAGCAATCAGATACTGTCCTGTCAGCACCACAGAAGGCTCTTTGGTTTTTGTTTTGGCAGTTTCCATGGCTCTGAGTTCACAGAGCACCTCCTGCAAGTAACTCAGAGCCCGCACTGCTCAACAGCGTGTGTCAGGCTCCAGACGAGTTGCTATCCTGCAGAGTATTTCAAGTTGTCCAAAACTCCTGAAAATGTTGTCAGTGAAGTAGTAACAGCATAGTGATCCTTGTGATTATCTATGATGCAGAAAGAGCAAGACTACAGCCTTTTCAATCTGAGGAGATCAGGAATTTGAACATGATTCTCCTGTACTCCAAGGAAGCACAAAATTGCTTGTCTACTTGCTGTGGTGGGAAGCACAGGTGGTTCCTTAATTACTGGGTTGTTTCGTTATTTTGGTTTTCTCTCCTTCTCTGGAGTAAGAAGACTAACAAAACATGATTTCCTCAGGAGGGATTCAAAAAGAAGGCTTCTTTTCATAGGGCTGGGCAGGAAATATTTTTCCTAATATCAATATTCTGTTAGCTCAGACAGTACTTCTGGTAAGCATTGTCTCTAGGTAGTCAGGGAACTTCTTGAATAAAAAATATTTCCCCTTAAAAACATCTGTTTCCAGTATTTTCTGGCTCATGCACAAGTCTAGAACTAGACAAAGATGGTGTCTCATCTATGTCCACCCCCTTATTCTTGCAGGACTTGAGGCAGTGGGGAGTCAGAAGGTTCACAGCAGAGGAGGAGGAGGCTGTGTCATTCATATTTGTGGTTAACCAGGCTTGAAAGACATCTCATCCTCAGTCTGAGATGAACTTTATTTTGGCCAATGACTCAGTCTGTCGACACGAATTACCTTACCCAAATTCATCACAGTAATTTACAGGAGTCGTACCTAGACGTTCTCTTCAGTGGAGAAGAGAAAGCCATCAGCTTCCTCAAAGATGACAAGGATGTGGCTTTTGCCTCTGGATGCCAGAGGCAGCAGAGCCAGCAAAGCTCTCCAGGACAATGAGTATCAGGGAGGAACAGGGATGATTTGGCACTTGGAGTGTGGCTGTCACATCTGTCTAGCCTCCTATCTTTTCAATATGCTGTGGCTGCCTGATGCTCTGCTGCCACTGTGGCAGCACAAGCTGGACAGAGTGTTCTCTGGCCCTTACTGGGTTGCTCCAACCAGGTAGGGAAAAATCTTTGTAGACATTCACATGTGCAGGTTGGTTCAAGCTGGCATTAGCATCCTGCAAGGAAATCCTATGCGTCAGTGCTTAACTGCCGGTGATCTTCCTTAATAGAAAGCTCTGTTGCTCATAGCATTACCACAGGGAAATGTGGTTTTGTCGTTGGATTTACACCCCAACCCAGCCCCCGCAACTTGGAGCTTAGCCTTGATACCTTTCCCCCAGATAGCAGTTCCTAATGTACAGCAAAGATGAATGTGGAACACAGTAAATATCCTAAAAAAGAAGTTGGAGCCTTTGCTGATCTAAGCTGAAGTATTAGATGACAGATGAAAGCCATTAAAGCTAGACCAATTTACATCTGTATTACCAGTGAAGTTCAAAATGCTATCTGCAGCCTCTCTCATTCTGTATGAAGTGTCACACTCACTTATCTTGTAAATGGCAGTACTGCTGATGGTGTACCTTTTTAGTCTTGGGGTTTTTTTGTTGTCGTTTGTTTATTCTTAATTGTTCCTCATTAAGGTTCTCAGAAGTCATAACAGCATGAACATCTTCACAGGGTTACCTCTTGACCTGATGGTCCTCGCAAAGAAGACTGAAGTGTCCCTCCTCCTTACCTAGCAGTTTTCTGCCTATGATGCTCTGTGAAATATTGAGTAAGAAGGAAGCACCAAGTTACACCAGGCTGAGCTGGAGAAATATCCAGGAAGGGCAAGTTCATGGAGGAGGCATTTAGATGCTGGAGAGGCTTTTAACTGTGGGAGCTGAGACTCTCTGCATGTCCTAAAGGAGCAGTGTGATTCTTGGGTTAGCAAAAAACCTGTGGTAAACACCTTGATTAATGTTTAGGCTTTCTTGTGCAGTCTTCTAACTTATTTCAGGCTAAACTAAACAGAAACATTAGAAGCAGCTCTTGATTCTCATGAGTTTGGGCTCACAACCCTGGTCTCCAGGTGGCTGCTGCATGCCACTATGGTCTTTCAGTAAATGAGAAGTCTGGGTTTAGTTTTTCGTCCTCTCCTCTTGCCCTTCACTAGCTGGTTTCCTGCCTTCAGGACTCCACAGCCATCTCCTAGAGACAGTGGCATTGCAGAACAGTATTCCCTCTCCTGAAAATGGAAATCTCATCCCTTTGGCATGTAGTGCTGCATGAGTGTCCTGGTAGGGCATAAATCCTGCCAGGCCGGTTTAAACCCTTGTTCTCCTCCTCCTGTTGCAGGTCCGGGAGTCATGGTAGATTGAGCAAGCAAAGCCTTGAGGCTAGGAGCTTAGCACCACATGTCAGGGGTCTGGTGCAGCCCCTCAACGTGCCTGCGTGGTCACACGAGGCATGAAGCTTTGAATTCACTGGGCAGGACAATGATGCTAATGCCTATTGGACAGTATACTTTTCAAAATGGCCTGTTTAATGGGGGGGGATTTAGAAGCTGCACCTTTCCTGCAAGCCTTTCCTGAGGACTGCATGCCTTGACCTCTGCAGGGAGCAGTACCCCTTAGCAGCTCCTTAACTGGGAATGGCTGTGGCCACGTGTTTGCGCCTCACACCGGCTGGCTCGATTTGCAGCTCAGCTCTCTCTCTCTTCCCCTCTACCTGGAATATTTTGTATTTTACCATGGGATCATTATCATGAGTTTTGGAAGCGTTCTTATATGGGAAACTTACCGAGGGACCAAGGTGTTGTCAGTACATATGCTAGAGTTGATATTAAGCCTCTATAAGCACAGCTAGAATTTTTCCTGGTTTTGCATTCCTATTTCCAAGTTCTGATTGTTTAAACTGTTTAATTCTGTGTTCCTAAATATCCTTTTGTGCAACTATTTCCTGTCAACCAAAAATCCAAGGAATCTCAGGGAATTCCCCCGAATATTTGAATATTAATAATAAAAATTAATATTCATACCAATATTAATCATAATTCATAACATATTATTAATATCACATCAATGAGTTAATTCCTAGCTGGAGCATATTTATGGAATATTGAGTATTTATTGAGTATGGAGTATTGGGTATTCATTGAGTAAATACTACTGAGTATTTATTGAGTATTCCTCTAAGCTGATGACAAAGGAAATCAAACAGGAGGTGCTAACAAAGGAGGATGGGCCTGTCCGCAGCAGGAAAATTTGAGAAGTAGAAATTTAAGGATTAAAGTGTCAGCTCTGGTTGACTTGTAACTCACATCAATCTCTGGCAGTTCTGCGTTTATAGATCTTACATCTTCTTCCTGTTTACATTAGATTCATCTGAGCTCTGCTCCTTGCATGTGAAGATATTCAAGGGTGACACCCTCTCTGAATTTCATCCTTTAAGCTGCTCTCTCTCTTTTTTTTTTTTTAACATATAAAGATTTTTTTAAAAAATATTATTATTTAGTCATGCTTTTGGGTTCCTAATGTGCAATTACAAAACCATTGCTCCTTCATTAGTTATAGCTGCTGCTCTGTGGTTGTACATTGAAACAGTTTACATCCTACCTTGGGTTTGAAAATGTAAGAGAGAAGTATGTTCAATGAAACAGCATTCTGCAGTAGGAACTTAACTATACAGCCTCCTTAAGAAGATATAACGACATGAGTTTTGACGGGCTGTGAGTCCTTTGAAGTTTTTTGCTTAGCTTTTCTTGTAAACAGAGCCAGGTTCAATTTCTCATCTGGACAATGTACGAAAATTAACATATTGGTCTTTACTTTGGGCTTGAAGATCCATCTTGTAACCACTTGTAAAAGCCTTTGAAAGTCTGCCGTTGTAGATGTTGCGACGCCTGATTGAAAGCATGCCACGGACTTGTAAGGGAAGGCAGCAGATGCTGAGTGCTCAGTCCGTGTGCAGTCAGGGGGCTGCACCACACCAAGGGAAATTAATTTGTTGCAGATGCTCTATCTGTGACTGAGCCAGTGGAGGAAGGGGAGAGGGCCACATTGCCTCTGACCTGCATGCCACAAATTCATATTTTTTTCCCTTACCAGCTGCAGTTGCTATGTAAAGGTGGGATGAATGGAAGCTCTCGCTTGAGACCTACTACCATTATGTATGGTAAAAATTAGGTATCCCCTGCACCCATTCTACTCTCCCTCTTTATCTGCCCCTGATGTATACAGGGGTAAGACTGCTCAATGTTTGAGACAAACACAGCATCTAAACAAGGGAGAAGCTTGCTGGAGGTCTTGAAGTTCTCTAGATGAGTTTTGATGCCAGCATTTCAAAAATCTCCAAAGGATTCCTTTTCACTGTAACTACAATAGAAAAGAAAATGTAGGAAATTACTTTTGAAATGGATCAAAAGCCACATGAGGATACAACAATTTCATCTGGAGGGGCTCAAAGTGAGATTAAAAGGTTGAAGACACTTGCAAGATTTTGCTGTCACTTACTCATTGAGTATCTTCTCCATTTTTGAGAACTATTTCATAATTATTTTCAGGATGACACTGGCATAGGAGCTTGTATTTGGCTCTGCTCTTTCCCAGCCTTTCTGGGGGATGGGTCTTCTTAGTACTGCTAAGACTTTTTCTGTCCTGCAGTGATTTTGTTACTCTCTTCACTGTTGATCTCCTAAACCCTGATTCAAGCTGTTGCTATATGGGACAAACCTGACTCAAAGAATGTATGTACATACTCAGCCTGAAGGATCCCTGCCTTCACAGGTCAGTACCTGCAGTTTCTTCAGAAACTGGTGGGGAACTGGAGCACTCCTCTCCTTGGAAAACCAGCACATATTTGGCTTCCTGAAGCCAAACAGGAGGAGCCAATGTAGGAGAAACTTAGCTGTTGTCTATTTAAGAGATAATCTCAGATGCTAGTGAGATATAGCCACAAAAATCTCATCCTGGGTTTTTACTGTTCTTTGGAGGATGAAAGGAATGTGGTTTTCCTATTTGCTTCTATCTGTGCAGTCACAGCTCTACAAATAAAAAGATGATAAGCAGAGTCTTTACTCCAGACCTCAGGTAATGCAGACCCCTGTCTGGCAGTCAGGGGAGGGTAAAGAGCTGCCATGCAGGACAAAAGAAGTTCTGTTTGTCACTTGAAATACTACTGTCTGAGGTATAGTCTACAGATTTCTGTTGTTGTCCATGCAGAATTTGGCCAATTGTAACAGCCAGGAACAACAACACACTTTTGCGGTCCTCCTGGGTCTACAAATGCTACCTGATGGCATAGTGAAGTAGGTAGAAGTATTAATCTCATCTTCATGGGAAAAATTATTCTGTCTTAAACAGAGTTATATGGTTGCCCCAGCCTAGCTACCTGGAAGATTTGCATCAACACCTGCTTTTTAAAATAGCAAGGCCCTGTCTCAAAAAAAAACCCAAAACAAACAAACAAAACACACAAACACACATGAAAAGCCCCAAATGAACAACAGAAAGTCCCACAACAACAACAAAACCCACATTTTCAGGTTTTAGAGAAAGAGCTGGTGGATCTTTAAGGACATGATCCTTAGAGTGCAAGAGCTCTCCATCCCTATGTGTAAGAAGTTGGGCAAAGAGGAAACAGACCAGCACAGCTGAATAGAAACCTGTTGGTCAAAACAAAGAGCAAGACGCAATTATATAGACAGTGGAAGCAGGGACAGCTGACCTGAGAGGAGTATAGGAACACTACCTGCATGTGTAGATATGAGGTCAGGAAGGCCAAGGCATAGCTAGAGCTGAACCTGGCAAGGGATGCATAGAATCACACAAAGGGGTTCTACAGGTACATTTAAAAACAAAGAAGGGCTAAAGAAAGTGTTTCCCCTCAGAAGAGTGAGAGTGGAGAGCTGGCATCAACAGGTGAGAAGGCTGAGGTACTCAATAGCTTTTTTACCTCAGTCTTCACTCTGTGCCCCTTCTGAGTTAATGAACCACTAGATGTGGATCAGCAGGGTAAAGTCCCTCCCAGCTAAGGGAAGATTGTGTTCAGGACCACCTGAGGAACTCGACATATATAAATCTATGGGACCTCATGAGCTGCATCCCAGACTTCTGAAGGAATTTGCTGATGTACTCGCAAGGCCACTGATCAAAATATTTGAAAAGTCCCAGCAGTCAGGCAAAGTCCCTGGAGACTGGAAGAAAGGAAACATTGCACCCATCTGTAAAGAGGTTAAAAAGAGGACCCTGGAAATTATTGACCTGTCAACCTCACCTCCATGCCTGGGAGGATCATAGAACAGATACTCCTAAAAGCTATACTGGAACACGTAGAGGATGGGGAGGTGATTCAAGATGCAGCACAGCTTCACCAAGGGCAAGTGCTGCCTGGCCAACCTAGAGGCTTTTTACAACGGTGTAACTACATCAGTGGACAAGATGACACCAACAGATGTTATCTATCTGGACTTTTGTAAAGCCTTTGACACAGTAGCCCACAACATCCTTCCCTCTAATGTGGAGAAATATGGATTTGTTGGGTGGCCTGTTCAGTGAGTAAGGAATTGGTTAGATAACCATACAAAGGGTAGTGAACAACATGTCAATGTCCCGATGGAAACTGGTGACAAATGGTGTCCCTCAAGGGTCTGTACTGGGACCAGATAGAGACAGCAAGACTGAGTGCACCCTGAGTAGATTTGTAGGTGATACCAAGCTGAGTGGTGAAGGGACATAGACAGGCCAGAGAGATGGGCTGAGGAGAATCTCATGAGGCTCAATAAGACCAAGTACAAGGTCCTGCAAGGCAGTCCTTGATATCAGTATAGGCTTAGTGGTGATGAAACTGAGAGCAGGCCTGCAGAAAAAGACGTGGGGGTACTAGTGGATGAGAAGCTGGACATGCTGGGCATGAGCCAACAGTGTGCACTTGCATCCTAGGCCAATAGAGAGAGGTGATTCTGCCACTCTGCTCTGATGAGACCTCACCTGGAGTACTGTGTCAAGATATGGGACACCCAACACAAGAGAGACATAGACCTGCTGGAGTGGGTCCAGGGGAGGAGCACAAAGATGATCAGGGGGCTAGAGCACCTCCCCTATGAAGATAGGCTGAAAGAATTGGAGCTGTTCAGCCGGGAGAAGGGAAGGCTCTGGAGAGACCTTATAACCACATTTCAACATAAGAAGGGGACATACAGAAAAGTTGGGGAAGGACTGTTTAGAAGGGCTTGTAGTGATAGGAAGAGGGACAGTGGTTTGAAACTGGAGCAGGGTGGATTTAGATAGGACAAAAGGAGGAAGTTCTTTAAAATGGGAGTGGTAAAATACTGAAACCATGTGCCCAGGGTTGTGGCTGAGGCCCTGTCCCTGGAGACATTCAGGATCAGACTTCATGTGGCCCTGGGCAGCCCGATCCAGATGGAAGTGTCCCTGCTGACTGAAGGGGAGTGGGACAAGATGACCTTTGAGAGTCCCTTCCAACCCAGTCTGTGAATCTGTGAATGCAGGTGAGCTTTAGACTGGAAATAAAGCAGCTCTTCAGAGACCAGAAGTGTTCTCTGTTTGGTTTGCCCTAAAGGGCTCAGAGCACTGTTAATTAATGAGGCATTACTCAGATGTGGGCCTTGCTGGTAATGCTGCATCGGTTCTTTGGGACCTGGCTGCTGAGTGAAGTAAGGCAGGCTGCTTGGTTTGTGTCTCACACGTCCTGCTTTTACGTGAGGAAACAAAATCAGAACTTGTGGTAACTGGCACAGCAGCCAGCCATCTGCTTCCCCTGGGAGAGTGAGCAGGCCCTCAAGACACTGGCTAGGAGAGGACATGCCCCATGCTGGGGACACTGCCTCTGCTGCTGAACAAACTAAAAGCAGTGACATCGGGCTAACACTGAGTTTGCTTTAATGGGCATTGAGGCGTGCTGGAGATACGATTTATCAAGTCAGAAGTGAAGCCCTGATTCCAGATTGGGGAGACCAAGAGAGATAAGGAAGGGGCAAACTCTTCCCATTTGTGAGAGTATGTCATAGCTTGTTGAAGCTAAGACCTTTCTGCCTGCATAAAATGACAGTGGTTCTGAAAAGTTTTATTCCTGTCCAGTGCCGCGAGAACCCTGTTCTGCACTGAGATTGTATATCTGCCTGAAGGGAGGATGGAGGGAGAAGGGGGCCAGACTGTCCTGGATGTCAAGCAACAGGATTAGAGGAAATGATTTCAAGCTGCATCAGGAGTGGCTTATGCTGGATGTTAGAATATATTTATTCACAGAAAGAGCTATCAAACATTGGAAAGGCCTGCCCAGGTGTAGTGGGTTGAGAACTTCCCCTGCCTCGCCCCGGCTGAAATTTACCAGACCAGCTCAGATGGCTTGGAAGTAAGATAAAGCTATATTTACAACAAAGCTAAATTTACAAGCATATATACACAATATATTTACACGTATTTACTACTATATACAATTGAGAAAAAATGCAGAAATCCAAATTTCCCTCCCAAACAAAGAAAAGAAGCCCAGAAGGGGCCAACACTCCCCTCTCTCTCTTTCTCAAACGGGAAACAATCAGCAAAGCTTATTTGTTATCTGTTAGCCAAGGTTAGTGAGAGGTACACTAGAGAGAGAAGTGGAGGGGGCAAGCCTCAGAAGGCAAGAGGGACAAATTATTTATACTTTGGCTTTTTATCCCTTTTAGCAAACCAGTGAATGATATATTTTTTATCATGATTACTCTTTTACAACCAATGATCTAATTTATCTTATCAGAATATTCCAATGCGCCTTAAACCAGCACACCAGGGCAGTGGTGGAGTCACTGTACCTGGAAGTGTTCAAGCAGTGTGTGGACCTGGTGCTTAGGGATGCAGTTTAGCATCAACCCTTCAGTGTGGGGTTGAGGGTTGGACTGGATGATCTGTGAGGTCTCTTCCAACCAGATGTATTCTGTGATACTGTGACTACTGCTGTCTGTGCAACAGGGTTGCAGCTCTGGTTCAGGTGTCAAAGCAGCTCTGCTGTCTCCACATCTGAGCCATGAGCCTGTGCTAAAGAATCACTTTGTATGGCTTAAGCTAGTAGGGAATGAGGCTAGCTGTTTTTTGGCTTCTGACCTTTATTTCAGGTGAAGCTTACTGCAAGTAAGGTGTTTATTAACTGTCTGGGAAGATTGGAAAACTGTCTGAAATTATATTTTTGGAGTATGGAAAAGAGCTTTGGAGCAGAGCAAGTAACATCTGTGGTTTACCTATTTGCAGTGAGTGCATGATGTTTCTTCCATGCATAAAACTCTGCCTCTTCTCCTAAAATCCATCTGGGAAAATAAGGAAATCATTTCTCATCAGGCTACAAGAATTTCAAAACTTCTCTCCAGGGTTCTTTTGACACTCATCTGCATACATCTTAATTTCCTGTAACAATCCTAATCCACTTCTCACGGGTACCCATGGGAGCCTTGTTATTGACCTCAACTGGAAAAAAGATTGTTTTTCCTCCTCATTATAGTTGCTATTAACTGGTATAGTTCTTGCCTGTCTCCACTACAGAGTCCATTAACATAACAGGTCAGAGAAAGCAAGCCCTGCTCATGCCCCTCATAAGGTGTGCCCACAGCATGGAGACAGAATGTGCTGGCTGTGCAAAAGGGAGCTGGTCTAGCTCCGTGTCTGCTCTGGGAGCACTGAGACCTAAGGCTGTCAGAAAGCACGTCCTTTGCCAGCATTTAAGCCCCTATGTGCACATCTGGGAGATTAATACAGATGACAGGCTGGAAACTTCCCCTGACTGCTGTTTTTAATTGTCTGTTCCTCAAGTAACCTCTGGGGTGAACCAGCGCTCCATAGCTTGTTACCTGCATGGCCTCCATAAGCTTCCTGCAGAGCCAGTTGTTGATCGTGACAATTTTCCTCTGTGTTTTGGAAGTATAGCTTGTACTGTGCATTTAGGAGGCAGGAAAATCTCAGCACCCTTTAATCTTGTCTTAAGGGACAGCATAATCGAGTGTTTATTTAAATACAATCCAGCAATTTACTTATGTGTTCTTATTTTTTAACTGTGACATTGGTTATACAAATGCAAGCAATCACAGATCATAGTTTACATAGCTTGCTTTTCACAGAATCACAGAATAGTAGAGGTTGGAAGGGACCTCCAGAGATCATTGAGTCCAACCTCCCTGACAAAGCAGGATCACCTAGGGTAGTCCACAAAGGAATGTCTCCAGAGAAGGAGACTCCACAACCTCTTTGGGCAGCCTGTTTCAGTGCTCCATCACCCTCACTGTAAAGAAGTCTTTGCTCATGTTGAGGTGAAACTGTCTGTGTTCCAGTTTGTACCTATTGCTCCTTGTTTATTGCTGCAGACCACCAAAAAGAGATTGGCTCCATCCACTTAACACCCACCCCTCAGATATTTATACACATTGATGAGAGCTCTTCTCAGCCTTCTCTTCAGACTGAACAGCCCCAGGTCTCTCAGTCTCTCTTTTCAGCAGGTCCCTGTCTCTCTTGAACTGAGGAGCCCAAAATTGGACACTGTATTCCAGGTGTGGTTTCACTAGGGTGGAGTAGAGGGAGAAGAACATCCCTAGACCTGCTGGCCACACTTTTCTTGATGCACCCCAGGATGCCACTGGATCTCTTGGCCTCAAGGGCACATTGCTGGCCCAACGGCCCTTTGTTTTGAGAACAAACTCAACCCACTTCATCTGTTTGACTGCTAACACTTCTCATACTCTGGCTCAATGCTGGAATTTCTGGGTCTCAGACCCCACAGGGGAGCAGCTTGGGCTGCATGCTGGCATTTCACTTTTTGGATCCTAACTCTCTTCTTGGGTTTGGCAATCACTATGTTGTCTCTGGCAGCACCCTTTTTATGTGACATGACTTGCTAACACCTTTGCAGGGATGGCTAGAGCACTATTTCATATGCTTATCCAACCCTTTAAAGACTACAGAAGCTACGGAGGAATGTGTCTACTCAAAATACTCACCTGCAGTCCTTACTCAAAAGAGGTTGTGTCCAATTTGGAACACCTTACATATTATTAAATGAGATGGAAAGACACATTTTAAAAGCCTCAATTTTTAGGGATTAGGGCATGGGTTAAAGTAACCTCAAATATCTTTCCAGACAGAATGATTCTATGATCTGACTCACTAAGCTATTGAGAGTCCTCCGTAACTTCTGAAACTGAGGATGGTGCAGGGGCTTGTGATGTGAATACCTAGCACCTGTAGTATTGAACACTTCATGCTTAACTGAAGATCAGCAAGAAGATAGCACTGGCTGGTAGCATCAGCTCAATACTTGACTAGACTGTGTTTTATGTTACAGAGTTTGCATTACTAATGTAGGCTGAAGCCAGCCTGTGGAGGTCACATTCCTGTGGGTCCTGCAAGCTTAACTTGTTTAACCTCAGATCTATTCATTGTAATTCGTTTAAAGAGGCATAAAACCAGGCAAGGCAGATGAGTTACACTGTGGAGTAACCCATCCTGCAGTCTTTCTGAAAATTTACATGTTTGTAGGAATCTATGTTGGAGAAGAAAACACATAGAACCCATCTTCCAGCTACTGGAAGAGCAGTAGGGCTCACAAGTGCCATTTGGGAAATATTGGGAAAGTAGTAAAAGAATTTCTGATAGCCTGTGTGCTCGTGAACCAGTAACCTGATGTGACTGCTTCCTAGCATATGAAGCACTTCAAAAAATGTTTCAGCATGTGATGCTGCCATCTGCTATGAGATGAAATCATCTTCATAGTGGCCAATAAGAGGGTTTCTCTCAGCAAGCTTCATGCATTCCTCTGCAAATGTGGATACGTGCTCAGTACCCTCCCCAGGCTCCCCAGAGGTCTTTGGTCAGACCAAAAGTCAGGAGGTGATCCAGAGCATGTCCACCCTTTGTCCCACTACCTGCTGTCAGTTGCCATTAATTTCAGCAGCACTAGGATGCAGTACCTCTAGTGGACAATACGGGAGTAGAGACATCTGTCCTACACTGGCTCACACATCAGGTATTCAGCACAGGGGTGCAGACAAACACCCTTGCCCTGCTTGGCATATCAGAATCATGGCTGGACTTGTCTAGTGCTTAATGTCCTACCAGCCACATTCCTAATTCAGCATATGTGGATTGATGGGTGACAGGGCACATGCAGGTCTTTTGGTTCTGGCTTACTCCAAGACAGTCAATGTTCTCTACCCTGACAAAGTTTAGAAACACCCTCCCAAAATAAAACATTTCCCCTTGCACTGGGCAGAAGATAGTGTCATCAATATCAATAATTATGCTGACCAGAGAGTTAAGGAAATTATTGAAAATTTGTTAAAGAGTCTGCAAGCTGGAAAGAAAGAGAAGGGCAATATGGCCTTAAGGGTGGGGGGCAGAGTGGAAGTGAGCAGAAATATCATGTAGCATTTGCAGGGTAAACGGATACCTGTGGTTCAAAATTACATGTGAAATACTGCTTTGTCAGCACTTCTGGGGATGTGCATCCTGTTCCCTGGTTCACTGGGCCTCAGTAGACCTGCTACTCCTTGTCTCTAGACTATTTGGCACCACTACCCGTGACATGGGTGCTGAGTCAAAACAGGCTAATGGACTCTGTGACTCTCGCAGAGCTACTTTTAAACTGATTATGCATCATCTGACACACATACAGACATACCAGAGCTCTCACACAAGGTATGTCTTATGTGCTAAAATCTGATCTGACTCAAGAGGATGGCTGGGATATACCAGTGGAGTGATTTCAGCCAGATATGGTCTTCCCTCAGTTCTACAATATCCCTTTTCATCTCCTGACATAACAACCCATTACTGCTTTCACAGAAACTCTTTGGCATTGTGGAGGATTGCAGACAAGGATAAGCCTTGGTGGAGCAGCTAGTATGGCCATCCAGCATGTGCCTGGCTGCGCTCTGAAGCTTCCCTGGTGCAAGAACCACAGCATTCATGTGTTAAGAAAATGAAGATCTACTTTTACCAGCTAATTACTATGTCAGAATCGGTTAGCCCATGTTATGATGAAAGCAGGGCCTTGTATGTGCAGGCAGGAATGAGTAGTACCAAAGGGCTGAGAGGTGGGGAAGGAGGAAATGACCCTGCCCATTAGCTGGGGATATTGTGCTCTCTAAAGAGTAAATTGCAGGGCCTGCCAGCCAGTCCCAATCATCTTGGCCTCATCTAGATAATCTCTGCCCTGGTTACTGCATGAACATAGCACAACTGCCTGTGAACTGACGTTTGATGATCTCCACATTCAATTCTCTTGTTCTAGACAGAGCAGTAGTGTGACAATAACTTCCCTTCCCCAATTTGTGTGAAGCCGCTGACGGCCAGTGGTGGGAACAGAATGCTCCTTGCTCCTGCCCCTGAGTGGGTCGCACAGAGAGTTTCTTTCATGCTTTGGAAAGGATTCCTGCTTGACAAGTGCATGTTATTAATTTTATTAACTGGGCTAAAGGATAAGCAGAGAGTGAGAATTTTATCTGTAATGTGAGGTGCAGAATGGAAATGAGCAGCAGGTGGAAGAAAACCTCTCAGTAGGAGCACCCTATGCCTGTGCAGACCAGGCAAACGGTGGAGGACCCTTGCTTCATTGAATGAGCTCCACTTCACAACAGGTATTTATGCTTCACCGGTGAACCTGGGTGAGGGAGATGGTTTGGCAATTTTTTAACCAGGTTTGCAAGACTGAAAATCCTGTAAAGGGAAAAGAGTTACTGCTCTTGGTTTGGTGTAACGTACATTTCTTCCACAAAAATCAGTCTGCCATGAATAACGTTGATTCTAACTCCAGATGTGCGAGATGAGAGTTGAACTCCTTACTTCTCCTATTTTCAGAAGACTGAGGTTTTGGTTGGGTTTGGTTTTGGTTTTTGCTTGTACTTATTAATCCACGTAATACAAAGAATGGGACATGCACTGTGTTCTGCACTGTCTTGTTCTTGGTGTAGTGATGTTTGTGACTCACGCTGTGGACTAGTGTGTGCAGGCATTACATATGAGTATGCATTCACCAGTGTCATGATAGGGCTGCTGAGATGGGCCCATAGTCCTTTGTGGTTATCAGTACTTAATTAGAGAAATGGCTAAAGACAGATCCTGGTTTTGGAAAAATAAATGTCTTGTTCTTTCCAAATGATCTTGAGCATTGCTGATTTATATTTTATTCCCTGGTTGTGGTTAAAAATGAGGACTATGTCTTTCTTTTTAAAGCAGTTGTGCGGCAGCATTACATCAGAATGACTTGCATGCCTGTTACAAAAGGGACTTTGTTTCAGCTAGGGGGAAAATGTTCACAACATTTTTGGACAAGAGATTAAATAAATAAATAATCTAAGTTACTGTTTTCTTTTAATGATGGCAGTGGTGCCACCTAGGAATGTGTGATGGTCTCTGGGGTCTTACAAGCCCTTACACAGAGGGACCCATTAAATGAGCTGTGCTAAATTGTGTCCTTTGAAGGAACTTGCCTCTCATCTCCTGTCTCACTGGATGAAAAGTGTCAAACTTGTGGGGAATTTGCAGAAATCATGCAGTGCCTGGCCTAAGTCTGCTTTCTGTTCATTGCAAGAAGAGCAAGTTCCTATCACCTGAAAGTTTCACATCTGTTCCTGAGCTGGAGGAACCAGACTTCTGTAATGCCTACCTTCTGGTGCAACGTTTTTGTGATGAATGTCATCATTCCTTTCTTACAGCAATTTCAAAGGGGAAAGATAGATGAGAAACCCAAACAGAGTTAAGATGCTAAGTAGCGATGTGGTGGCAAAAGTTTGAGCTCTGTATCTTGGTGTCATCTTAGGTCAAGCTTACCTTAAACAGCTCAGCTATTACTCCAAAAGGGGCAATAGATTGCTCCTTGTGCTTAAATCTTATGTTTGGGTCAGTGCTACTTGTAAAGATTCACTTCAGAGATTAAATGCATTTACCTGATGCCATTGTAGGAATCTTACATGAATATATGTCTAATTTTAGTTTTCTCTAACATTTCAAGCACAAAATTTGGGACCTATATCAGCAGCATGCCTATTGTCTCAGTTTTTCTCCTTATATCATTTTATGACTCCTTGGAGAACTCTTAAGTGATCCCGCAGGCTGTAATGTTCCCTCCAGCAAAACCTCTTAAAGGATTACTTTTGACTTGTGATTAAATGTGGCAGGAAACACTTGGCAGATCTGTGACTTGCAACAAAGCAGTGCAATCTCCTCTCTGAGCTTTTTTTTTTTTTTCCCCTCTCTTATTTATGTTTAAGGCTGCAGTGGAAGTGGAGCTGCTTGCTGTATGAGTGGTGCTTGACAAAACTCAATCCAAGTCTCTCTCAGATGCAAAGCAATGTTATTCCTCTACATGAGTGGTAGTAGAAGTTGTCAAGGCCTTCTTTTACCCAAAAATGACATGAGGGAGGTCGCTCCACTTCTTGATAAGATTTGATGCTAGCAGTATAACCTCTTGGCCAAGAGCTGTCAATTGAAGTACTGGTATTTTACGCTTTGCCTGAGCCTCTTGCAGGGGCAACTTTCTCACTCTGGCATTGAGCTGTGTTCATTGACACACTGAGAGAGATCTACAAGACCATTTAGTAGAAATGTTATCACCAAAACATAGAATCATAGAATGGTTTGGGTTGGAAGGGACCACCAAATGTCATCCAGTCCAATACCCCTGCATTGAGCAGGGACATCCTCAAATAGATCAGGTTCCTCAGAGCCTTGCTGAACCTGACCTTGACTGTTTCCAGGTATGGACCCTCAACTACCTCCATGGGCAACCTGTTCCACCACTCTCATAGTAAAGAATTTGTCCTTAACATCCAATCTAAATCTATTCTTCTCTAATTTAAAACCATTGCTTTCTCATCCTGTCACTAAATATTCCCTCTCCAGAGGTCTTGCAGGCCCCCTTCAAGTACTGGAAGGCTGCTATTTGGTCTCTCTGGAGACTTCTGTTCTTCAGGCTGAAGAACCCCAGTTCACCCAGCGTGTCTTTGCAGAATCAGGGGACAGGTGTTCCAGCCACCTAATGATTTCTGTGGCCCTCCTCTGGAGCCACTACATCAGGTCCATGTCCTTCTTTGTGTTGAGGGCTCCAGGGCTGGACTCAGTACNACTCATTTGTCACCAGTTTCCATCTGGACATTGACATGTTACCCGCTACCTTTGTAGGTGATCATCCAACCAATTTCTTACTCACTGAACAGGCCACCCAACAAATCCATATTTCTCCACATTAGAGGGAAGGATGTTGTGGGCTACTGTGTCAAAGGCTTTACAAAAGTCCAGATAGATAACATCTGTTGGTGTCATCTTGTCCACTGATGTAGATACACCATTGTAAAAAGCCTCTAGGTTGGCCAGGCAGCACTTGCCCTTGGTGAAGCTGTGCTGCATCTTGAATCACCTCCCCATCCTCTACATGTCCCTGACTTCCCCTGACTGCTGGGACTTTTCAAA
>VWYK01019761.1:0-14385 GCA_013399775.1 Semnornis frantzii | reverse complement strand
ACTGAGGTCCATACTGAGTATTTTTTCATTGGAACAATTTTATTCAGTCAATAATTAGTGTTTTTTGGTTGTCAGATGAAGTCTGCAACAAGACTAATGAAAATCTCAACCTCTCTCACTCTGTCCTTGATCTTTTTCTTGCTTCTCTTGAGCATAAAGGGTATGGTCACACTTCATGGTTATTTTGGTGTGGCCACAGTAAAACAATGTTTGTGTTTCTCTCTCCCTGTTACAGAACATCACCTCTCTGACTTTGGTGCTTCTTCTCACACTGTCTTTTCCAATCAAATGGAGGCTTAATTGCTTGATTTTAAGTTTTTGAAGTAAAATTACTTATGATTAACTATTTCCTTCTCAGGGCATCCCAGGCATCCGTGGAAGGAGAGGCCCTAAAGGGAGACAGGTACAATTCTAACACTCGTTACAGTTTATGCTGCCAAAGTAAATACACATGTAGTTCAGTCTGTAACTTTAGCCAGCTGAAATATATTAGGTTTATTTTTTTTTCCATAGGTGACTTTATATTGTTTCTAGTTAGTGCTTCAAATTATGACAAGTTACTACTACATGTTCTGAAGACAGGAAGACAACATGATGAGCCTTGTGGCTTGTTACAGATATGAGCTACCCGAAGTTTAAAGGTATCAGAAATACAAACATGTTCTGTAAAATTAGGGCTAGCACAAGGTACAGATACAGTAGAAGGCTCAAAAGTCTGATTTTGGTGTTGGTTTAAATGCAAATGAGGTGCTTCTAATGTCTGGTATTTCTGGACTATATTAAATTAAAGCTGTCCTCTACTTAACCTATTTCTACAGCAGAGAATAAATACAAATCTGCAAAGCACACATCAGGTTTTATGTCTTTCCTGTGGTGTCTTCAGTGCCAGTTGTTTTGTTTTCTGCTGTAACCTTGTTATTTTAGATCTTTGAAGTTACCCAGGAGTTTCCAATTTAAACTTGCTTCTGGTTTGAGATTGGAAGCAGCAATAGTGTTCTCTGGGCACTCAGCTGCACTCAGCCATTAAGACGACTTTGGTCTGTCATGTTCAACAAGCTTCTTCAGCAGTAGTAGTGTGATTGCCATCACTTGGCCTTTGGTGTATCTATGAAGATTTTGAAGGATTCTGTTTAATTGTTTTGTTTTGTGTGTGACCTAACATCAGCCAAAAAAGGCACTAGACTTCAACAGAGACTTTTGATGTAAAGAGACAGTGAGTGAGAGAGAAGTGAGGTAAGATATCAGAGGCAAGAAAAGAACAGTATCACCACTACCAAGTTCCAGCAACATCCTGCATGGTCAGTGTCTTCCTGGTGATGGGTGCACACCTACAGTTTGTGATGCTGCCTTTTATTCCTGAATTCCCCTTTATTCCCCAGCTGGAGGCAGTTGGTGGAGATGTTCCATAGCAGGGCATATGATGCAGGGGCATTGAGACCCCAGTTAGTCTTTCTTGGGGCACCTGCACATAGTATTGTGGTGGTCATGAAACAGAGAGCACCTCAAATGTTCTAGGGTGACTGCTGCTTCAACTTCATTTGTGCAGGCTCACTTAGGAGGTAACTGCCTTGAGTCTGCACAGATGTAGGAACCCAAGCAGTATCTGAAGTGCAACCTGCTCTTCCAGGAGTAGGTTGTCAAGACTGCTTGAATACACAAAAAAGGGAGCAGAAAACCAGTCTGAGACAAGTGTCTATGGCAGCAGAGAAACTGTCCAAGACAAGATTCTGTGGCAGCATAGCTTCCACAATTGCACATTCGACCTTCAGCAAGTTTTAGCACAGTCTCACAGAGGTGAAAGGGTAATGCTTCAAAGTATGATTTGTGATAGAGAGGGTAAAAAGACATTCAAACACTGAAAACACAAAGAAGGGTATTTAGTAGAAAAATCATTGCAAGGGTGAAACTTGCTCTTGTCAGTGGAGATGGACTAGTAATGCTCCGTTGCTTTCCAGCCTGTTTCTTGAGGTCAGTCTATCTCTTGGTTATCTCAGTACACTCTTATCTTGTACACTCTGTACAAGAGTGTTCATTTCCAGGAAAAAGTCCTCTGAATGCGAGCATCCATTTCCAGCTTGTTATTTTGTAGATTTTGTGGTAGGCTATTCTGTGAACCTTACCATGTATCTAAAAGGATGTTAACTTCTCCCTGTATCTGCTCCCTCCCTGGAGGTGTTCGAGGCTAGGTTGGATGAGGCCTTGAGCAACCTGTTTTAGTGGGAGGTGTCCCAGTCTATGTCAGGAAGTTGGAACTGGATGATCTTTGAGGTCGAGGTCCCTTCTGACCTGAACCATTCTACGATCTGTGCTCTGTCCTTTCTCCTAACNTTTGTCCATTCCCCCATCTCTCTCCCCGAATCCACTTGCCAATGTCCCGATTTCTAGTATCTGTGCAAATTCAGTGTTCAGACCACCCTTCATGTTTTGGATAATAGAGAACATGCATTCTGTCTTCTGCTTTAGGGTTTTCCAGGTGACTTTGGAGATAGAGGTCCTCCTGGTCCAGATGGGAGTCCTGTAAGTATCAAATTGTGTATTGATTAACACGATAAAAATTGTAACAGTATTAACAACCCTCCCAAATGAAAGGAGACATTTGCCTCAAAACCTAGGTCTTGAAGTCTGCAGGAAAATTTTAGACTGTTACTTTCCCATGGAAATAACTAGGATAGCACTGTAATAAGCAGTAATATTAAAAAAAAAAAAAACATAGAGAGAGAGGAAAAAAAAATAATCAGAAAGCTGCTGGGAGAAGTGCTGCATATGCTCACTATCTTGAGAATGAGTTGTCTTCCTGTTCTCACTGCATTACTCAAGAATGTTTTGCCTTCAAAAATTCTTGCATTGGATGTGACTTTACATTGTTTATTTAAATCATTATTGTAAGATCACCTTAAGAAAAAGAGATTCTGTATACAAGCCAAAATCCTTGCTTTTGTATGCTTATGCATTTGATAGTCAATGTTATCCTTTGAACTGTTCCTGAATATAATTGGTATCATATTCAGTATGTCATTTAGTGTATTACAGTTAGTATAACGTCTTTGTCGTTGTCAGTGTGTGCAGACTAAAGTGCTTTTGTGCTATGGTGTTGTAAATGTGGCATAGACATGTCACTTCACAGGCTGCCCTCAAAGGAGGTTTGCTTGTCCTGCTGTACTTGTAGGGGAAACTCTGGCTGCAAACTCCAAATGCAGGTTTCCTCTGACATGAGAAAACAGTGAAAGGGTTTGGGGCCAAACAAAGGGACAGCAACAAGTGCTGGGCAAAATAGCTGCCAATTTGAATCTGCTTCTATTGGATGCTCCTGAGGAAACAGCTATGCATTTCTACCTAAATGTTGTTCTGATACAGAACAGTCAGCAACAGTGCAGACATGGTCTCCTTTTTGAAGGCCTACTCTCTCCTGACACCCATCTTAGAAACTTGCTTTAGAAGAGCTTATGTGTATTTTGTTGGTAGGTTATCAACATTTGGCGTCAGCAATTTGGAACATAGGAAGAAAGTTATTTTACATTTCCAGTCCCTGAGGCAAAGTTGACTTTGTGAGGGTAATGTCAGGTGATGTCAGTATGGTGTTTCTCATCCTAAAAGCCCTCTGAAGAGTTGTGTCACCAGCTGCTTTGCAGATGGTGCAAAAAGAGTTTTTCCTTCCCCTCCTGGGTACTCCCAAATCTTTCTTCATTCCTGATAAAGCAGATATTGTCTTTCCACAAGATCAGTAGAACAACAGTACTTTTAATACAAACAACCTCAGAAGACTTGGATCTGAAATTACAGACTTGCACGTTACAAAGAATCCTGTTCTAATGCAAACATTTGTAATCAAGTTCCTTCTGATCTGCCAAGACAGCTGCTGATCTTACTGCCTTTTCAGACAGGCAGCAACCCCTCTCCTCTCCCCAAATTCACCCTGCAGGGCTTGTTCAGGCAAGGGGCCGCAGCTGCAGCTGCAGGGGGCTGCAATGGTAATGAGATATTTTTACAGAACCTGTTTCTGAGCTGGCAGAGAAGAGCAGGACCTGCCTTGGGAGGCCTGTGATGGCAGGAACTGGAAGGAAAGACATATCTTCCCATATGATGACTTGACACTAACATTTGTGTCCATGACTAATTTCTTCCACTTAATAGAGTAATGCCATCCTTCATTTCTACCACACCTCAGTTCTCTGAGGATGTTAGTCTATAGTGGAGAATGTTGCTAAAGCGTTTAGCTTCCCTTGTGGTTAGTTTGAAGCAAGTTGGAGAAGGTGCTTAGGCACCAGAGAAGGGAGGTAGGCATGAAGGTGTCCTCTGCCATGCTCAGCAGCCATGCCCTGTTGGATGGCTTCAGAACAGGCTCAGATTTTCTTGCATAAAAGTTCCCCATTACTATGGGTGCCAGTGGGCTGTAGTGAACCCTGTGTACAATATCTATTGACTGGCAAATCCCAGGTGTTGGGACAGCCTGCAGGAAACATGCTGTCCTGGAGCACTGCAATGCCCCTTCATGCAGAGCAAAGAGATTTGGCAAGTATTTACTTGGTGGCCAGGATTTTAGCCTCTCTGCTGAGTCAAACACAAGTGTAGCAGAAGCAGTAATAGAATACTGCCAAATTTGTTACTTCTACATAAAGTACAAGTATAGATGATCTTGAGGTCCCTTCCAACCTAATCCATTCTATGGTTCTGTATCAAGAAGTCATTTTTCATAGAGTGTGTAGCATTTAATTTGAACAGGTTTTTCTATGAACTGAGCCAGTGTTCTATTTATATATCAAAAGAATATTAACAAATTCTTGTGATGTTCTCTTTTCTTCCTAAGAACAGGTAACAATCGTGTATTCCTTCGCAACACAGGACTGATTTCATGATGAAAATATCTCGAGATCTAATTTCAAAATAGGGATTTTAATAAGCTTATTGCCCTATACAGTGATAAGCTGTCATTCTTCAAGAACTCTATAAAAATCCAAACTCACTTGCTTTTTGAATCACATTTGTTCATCTTATCATAGGGAATTTTTGTAAATGGCAACATTCAGATAATCTAAAATTGATTTTCTTTGAAGGGAATTGTTGGCGGTGTTGGTCCTCCTGGATTTCCAGGACTAAGAGTGAGTACGGTTTTATTACTTACTTGGATATGGCTTCATTAGAATATTTGCCTTGTATGTTTGTGAAATAATAAAAAGGAATCCAGGGATTTAAAAATACTTTGGTTTAGTCAGACATAAAAATAATTTCTCAAAACTGCAGTCATATTGCTGGTATGGAGTACTGTTACAAACAATGCAAAATTAATCCATATTAATTTCGATATCCAGGCAGAGATTGTTAATAACTATGAAAATTGTTTATTAACATTAAATCTCACCAGAAAACTTATTTACCATGTTCAGAATCCATGATGTGGAAATTTATCCATACAGGGAACAGGCAAAACTGTAACACTTTAAGAGGTAGCCAGCAAACGCAAATATTTTACTGGAAGAGAAGGTTTTAGCGGTTAATTAGCCTGCTTTTCCACTAGATGGATGCAGGAAGCTCCTTTCTACTTATTGAAGAAGGCAATTAGTGATTACAAGAGGCTTTAAGTATTTACTCACAAAATATTATCAGACAGTACCCAAAGCATGTGGAGGCGTTGCTGTCAGTGGTCTCAAAGCCTGTTAGAGGCTTTGGAGTTTTCCCAGGCTCTTTTCTCCGTCAGCTGGGAGTCTGGCACAGTCTCTGACCTGGTTCCTCTTGACTCCCGATTCAGCAGAAGCCTTGCAGAGAAGCAGGCAGGTTGCAGTGCCACGTGCAGGCTTGGCACAATGTCACGCTGGCTATGTTGGCTGATTGCATGGAGGCATTTAGAGCCTGTTTCTGGGGAGCTCTTGGAAGGCAGCTTCCTGGCAGTTGAGGATACAATAAGGCAATAAGCAGGCATGCATGAAATGGCAGAGAGCAGATACAACAGCACAGCACACATTGTGCTCCCTGCTCATCTCTATTCAGCCTGAGACTAATGGGCATTTGGACACAGAATAGCCAATCAGAATGGCAGTTAGCCAAGCTTGACCATATTAAATGAAGTCTTGCTTTACCTAAATTCAGGCAGAGCGCAGGCCTTGCACGTGGCAACCCTGTGTACCTTGTTTACCATAGGACAAGTCTGGGCAGGCCACAGTCCTCAGACTTGGTGGCTCCAGGTTCTTTGTTCTCTTTCCCACGGTTGCTTCTCCCCAAAACAGAAGGAGGCAGAGCAGAAAAACATGTCTGGGCAAGCCAGGACGTGTATACGCCTATTTTGGCCTGCTTAGGCCTACCACAGCAAGTACTTTTGTACTTGGTTTGAATTTGTGTGCTTTTTTTCTTGTAGGTTTGATTTTCTAATTGAAATAACCAAGTTCACTCAAATATTTTAGTATCAACAGCCCTCCTTCATTCCTGTATTTGACTACCAAAGTCTAAGTAGAACTCATACCTAAGAAGAATTGCTCTATCTTCTATACACTATCACATACAAAAATTTTTAAAACGTTTTCAGAATAAGATTGCAATGCTCATTATGGAGTTGCAAGCTGTAGTTATATGCAGTTATGACAGAGAAGCTCTATGACATGACTGAGTCCTACAGGAGTTGGGAAAGACTTGACACTTTCATACTATGTGGTCTTACTCTCTTATTCTAAGTAATTGATGTGTTTAGTGATAGAGGATACTGTGCCTGAGTCTTGATGTTGGCTCAGTCAAACCTGGCTACTGAGCCATGTTCATAGTTCATAATGTGGGAAGAAAACAACATGTTTGCACATAAGAAAGCTGTGATTGTTGCCAGTAGGTTTTTGTTTGGGTTTTGTGTTCTAGTTTGGCTTTTTTTTGAGATCTGAAGATCTGAAACTTTCTTGATAAGGTTATTAGTTTACAGTGGTGGTCATCTAAGTATGACAGTTGCATTCCAGCAATATTAGCTTTTTTTATTATATGTTAATTTTAAAAAAATTCCTTAAAGTCATCCCTTGCTGCCTGATTGGGATTGTTATTGCATCGTTACAATGAAGACACACAAGCTTGGTCAAGGAACTGATGTGGCTTCCAGCTCATTATATTTTCATGAATGGTCTTGAGAACAACAACAAAGTGAGCAGCAGTAAAAAGCTGAGTCTGAGAGTTTTTCCTTCCATAATTTTCGTTTATATGGAAAGCCGTTGACAAGTTCAGAGTTTTGTCTCTCCATCTCTTAAGATTTGCAAGGCCATGAGTTTTAGCAAACCGAAGACTAGCATAAATTTTGCAGCTACAGTTATCAGAAGTAGCTTGTTTTATCTTACCCCTCCCCTCTAGAAAAGCCTCATGTAATACTAGGAAGCATTAGTTTTCCTTTTCTTATATCTTAAATTTTTGATAGACAAAAACAATTTGGTTTTAGTTTCTCTTCTTATATAGAAATGGTGGGAAAGATACCCTTTATGTGGCTGAAGTAATGTTTGTTTTCTCTGTCAGCAAAGTTTAGCCAAACTGATAAGCATGTGCTAACACATAGCAAGGCTATAGTAGATGGAGAATGATTTGAAAAAACTGACAGACTTACTAATTCAACCCCTACCAGTAAAACGATTTTTTAATTTTGTTTTTCTGTGCTTCCAGTTCTTGGCTGTTTATTCTCTGCAAACTGTGACAGGAGTTTCAATTTCTGTAAAGTTGTTTTGGAACTTCTTCCCATTGCTTTCATAAGCTAAATTTTCCAGCTGGGTATCCCTCTGATCTTTCAGTCAGTGCAATTGGTACCATAAGTATGCATTTCAGCTTACAGTATCATTAATACACAAATGCCTTGCTGAACTAGAGTAAATAGCCCAAGTAAAAGACAGCAATGTAAACAATTTATCTTGGCATCAGCTAACATGACAGAATATATCATTTAAGCAGTCATGGGAAGCTAAAGCAACATAGAGTGGCAGTTTTCCTGGGAGCTTTATCAAGCACCATTGAGATGTTAAGTCATCAGTCTTCCCTGTTCTTCAGTGAGCCATGAGTCTGATGATGGCTTCAGAAGAATGTTTTTGCTAACATTGCTGAAAAAGTCTCCATAGAATAATGAATGTGTGCTGAACTGGAAATCAGTAGGTGTTCATCTCATCTTTTCCATGTCACTTGCAGCAAAAGGCAAAAGATTTCTGTATTCATATTCGTTGCTAAATTCTTTTATAGACACAGAATTGTAAGACTGTCTTATGTTTGGTTTGTGCTGGTGTTTGAGATTTGTTGTTGTTTTGGGGTTGTGGGGCTTTTTTCTTTGTTCTGTGGTTTGGGATTTTGGGGTTTCTGTTGTTTGGTTGAGTTGGGAGGTTGATTTTGGTGTTTTGGTTTTGGTGGGTTTTTCTCCCCCAGAGGTAGAATAGCCAGAAAGTAGATACACTTTTCCCTAAGTAGGATGTTTTTCACCATTGCTAAATCATTTCTTATGTTTAGCTCATTTCATATGTTTAGGTCACTATTTTATATTAACATTGTTGATCTAAGATTATTAATATTTTTTGTTTCTGTTTCACTTTTTCAAGCCATAAAGCTGTCCATATTAATCCTAGAAAGGAGAGATGTAGTAAGGAGTTTGAAGGTACATGAGAACAAAAGTGTGCTTATCAGAATTTAGGTTGTTTGCACATTTGGTATTTTGGAAGAATCCAGTCTCCTTTTTTTTTTTTTTCTTCTCATTTTCATTAACTTGTAAAAGTCACTGAGAGATGAGATATCCTAGTAAGAGTCGCTTTTTCATGCACTAGCCAAATTCAGTGCTTACAGAAGAGTGATGTCATGTAACTCTTAAGGAGAGAGGAAATAGGCACTGAATGTGTAGCTGCAGTACAAAATAAAGCTCCCTTACTCTGCACTGCCTAATGTCTTCTCATGAATACATACTCTACAAAAAAAGAAGGGAATTTGGTTTCTTCTGTTTCCATTGGTGTAGTTGGGAAGTGTAAAAGTGGAGGGCTTATAATATGGATACCTTCCCTCCCCCCAAAAAAAATTATTAAAAAAAATTAGCTTGAAAACCACTTTGTATTATCTCTGTGGTGCAGAAAATGGCACATTAACTCAAATAACTCCATTTCATCAAATGCTTAATGCAGTCACATTTCCTCCTGCTTTGTAGGGAGCCATTGGACCAGCAGGACCAAGCGGACCGTCAGGAATTCCAGGGCCCATGGTATGGTGCCAAAAAATCTCACAGCCCACTGCCTATGCTGCTTTCCAAATGGAAATGGGAAACACAGAATTTTTTGTTCCCTTCCTTTTAATAGGGTCTCCCAGGGAGTGTGGGACAGCCTGGAATGAAAGGTGATAAGGTGATTTAAATATTTCCATTTTCTTAAAGACATTTAATTTTTTTCAGACTCATTACATGAAATGTTGAGCAAAATAATGTACTTGATGTCTTCCATTTTTAATTTTGATTTCTCTTCTGCCTTAATTTTTAAAATTACTTCAGACTCATTATCTGGTACTTCAGACAAATTTCCTTTCCAGACTTAATAATACTTACTGGTCTCTGCTGGACATAATACGTGGTACTGTGTCTAATAGAGCTTCCTGAAGGATGTGCTTCAGTGAAACATGGACTGTCATTCAAAGATCTGTTCTAATTTTAAATACCAAGTATTGGATTAATCTTTCTCATTCTCTAATTCTGATAACCCCCTAATTTTAAGCCATAAACATATGTGTGTCTAAAATAATATGTTGTTTAGGGTGAACATGGCCTTTCAGGAGAGCCAGGAGAGCAGGGGTACCCAGGTGACAAGGTAATTTACAATTGCACTGTTTTACAAAATTGTCCACTTTCAGCAAGTTTATCAGGGCCCCGAATCTCTTAACTTGCAACAAGTCAGTTTCATAAAATAGAATTCGGTAGTAAAAATCAGTGGATACAATTGAATTAACATAGTTTTAAGATACACTGTACTAATTGAAACTTTAGTCATGTAAAGTAGTGAATGGAGATGAAGAATATGGGTAGAGTTCCAGCTGCTGTGTGTTCAGAGATTTATCAAATAAGAAAAGAACTATGGTATGATCTGAAACCTGTTGTGAAAGATTTTTCCCTTGAACTTTGAGGTTATTCTGCAGCTCACATGAAACAGCTGTGGTTTTCAGCAGTGCATAGTCTGGCATGCCCCTTCATATCATGAAACTGAAATAAATAAGTATCTTCCTATTTGGCTAGTAGATCAGAAGCCTCTGAGAGAAGCATCCCATGAGAAATCTTTTGATGAAAGTTGAATGTTAGAAGACATCTCTTAGAAGTATTTTGAATCCTGCTTCAGGTGGCAAAGTGTAGCAGTTTATTGCTTCCAATATAACACAATAGCAATTTTCATGTGTATTTAATAGCTTTCTTTTTCAGGGTGCTGTTGGTTTACCAGGACCTCCAGGGATCAGAGGAAAGCCAGGACCCCAAGTAAGTTGACACATTGACTTTTGTTTTCAATATAGTACCTTAGCCAATATCTATAACAATTATTTCCTGTGCTTCTAAATAATGACACATATTTATTGTGAAAACAGCCATAATTCCCCTCATAAGAGTTTTTTAAAATATCATTGTATAGACCATTTCAAATCTTTCAATTTTATTTATTTAGAGCTAATTGCATTTCTTGCTGTAACTTCAGCGAGGTATGAAGAAGAGCTTATTAATTGAATCCAAAGAGAGGCAGTCATAAAATTACCTATTTAGTGGAAAATGTAGTCTCAACAATTTGGTTGACTTTCTTTTGATATTTTTTTTTTTTTAAATAATCACCACAATCTGTTGTTTAAATAAATATTTACAAATCTAACTGTCTGGTTTTTTTTACTTTAAGGGGAAAATTGGAGATCCTGGATCCCTTGGACCATTGGGTCCTCCAGGACCTGAGGTAAAAACTTGCTCGATAGAGGCTAATTGAATGTCATTTAGTTCTAAATTACAAAATATTGAAGGTAAGTAGGTTTGCTTCACAAAAAGACTGTTGTCTTACTTGACTTGGAAATTACTTTTTTATTCAGTCTTATTGACGAATTCATTCTCCTTCATAAGGTACAAAAGACTAGCTTGTAATTTTTCAGTGGAAAATATTAACATTAATATAGGGGATTTTTTAATGACAAGTAGTTCTTATTTGTTTATATGTTCAGGATTTACTACCTTCTGAATTCAGGTGTTATGGATTACGCCTTGAGTGAGTACTATGTGATTTCTCAGACACTTCAAGTTACAAATTCTGCAACATGTTTACAAGTTACGAATTCTGCAACATGTTTGCAAATAGGATTTTCCAATCTTGGTTGCATCTTTGCCTCTTATAAAGTAACTTTATTTGCAGTGAATGCAAATAACATACACAAGACACAGTGTGAAACAGCTGAATCTAGCAAGTGAGTTGCTTAGGAACTGTAATTAGTACTATGGAAATCTACACAGAAATAGTCAGTCTCTATACATTTGGGTGTATATCTAACTTCCAGCATGAAGAATAAGCAGTCATTTCCCTAATTTTCTTTATGTGTCAACTTCTGTTAGTCAGTTTCAGAATAAAAAAAGTATTTCAGCAGCTGAAAATGTATATAGCTATCTCTGCACATGACAGTGGGAGCTGCTTGGCAGCTGTTCATCAGTATACACATTTCTCTGCTTTGCCATGCACCTAAAAATGAACAGCCAAAATTTCAACTTTCTAGAGAGCTTTATTTTATTGGTGTGACAACTGGAAAGTGACAGTCTGACAGTTTCAAACCACCACTGCCTGTGTTTACTGTGTACAATGAACTATGTAGCACTTACTGTTATTTTGAATGAAAGAAGACAAAAGTTTTAACAGGCTTCCACGGATATTCAGCATATTTTACACTGAAGTTTTTCTCTATGAATCACATCTAATTATCCCCCAAGAATGAGTGTGATAGTTTCCTTCAGATGTGTTCTGAGTTTTCTAAATAGGCTTCATCTGCAGCAGAGGGAGCATTGGTCATTATCTTCAGTAGAACTTTTTCCATCTGTGCAGTGTTTTGATCTGAAGTTGTTAGCTTACTCTTTCAGGAAGGTGCTCATAAGGGATTCAGCTGGTATGTTTCATGCTTGAGGCAACAGCATTACAAAGGAAAAGGATTCAAGTAACAGTAAACAGTTAAGAAGGCACTTATTTTGTAAGGCGAATCACCAGCTACTTTGAGCTGTTAATTTTAAAATGTTGATTTTTAATGCATATTTTATCTTATCCCATCATTTTTGAAATGTCTACCTTTTTCACTCTGGCCTTAGCCTAAATGTAATCTCATCTGTATGGGCACGCAGTTGTTAGCAGCACAGATGGAAAGTAGAGTGCAAAAATTGCCCTGCAAGAGAACTGACTTTGTTTTGCACACAGATTATTTCGCTGATTATTAGTTACTTGTCTATTTTCTAAGGGTTAAACTTAGAAATACTTGGTTTTCAAAATGCAGAGTTTTTCTGATGACTTTCCTCTCTATACAGTCTTCACCTAAGCCCACTGTCAGAAGCATACCTGAAGAAGACCCGATCTTTGTAATTTCTAATACAAAAGTGAGCCTGAATATTTTAAAATAAATACATAGAATGGTATTTCTGTCCCTTATGAGATTCCCACATTTGATCCTTGTTTTCATCACAAGTGAGAGCAAAATTTTGAAATGTGCATCTTTTGCTTAGCATTTACAAACATGTTGTAAAGCTCCACAAAAACAGCTGTTGGCGTTGAATGACAGGTGTACTGGTTTGAGCTAATTGGAATATTTTAATAGATAAAATTATACTATAGGCTGTGAAGGAAAACAATGGTGATGTCTACTTCATTCATAGGCTTGCTGCAATGTTTAGGCATAAGAACCCAAACCCAAAAAGATTAGTGAGTGTCTCGAGCTGGCAGTCTGTGTCACGGGGCACAGTGTCTAGTGCGGTCAGTCTAGCTCTGGNGTAAATATTCCTGTATATAGTGTATATATCTGCTTGTATATTGTGCTAAACTGTAAATAGAGCTTCATCTCTTAACTTCCAGCCGGCTAAGTTCTAGTCTGGGTCATTTTACAAGTGGGGGGGGGGGCGGGGAACTCCCAAACCGTCACATCAGGTTTCATTTCTGAGTCTTGTGAAAGTTGTTGATTAGGTGGCTAATGTTTCCCTAGGCCATGATTGCATATCTAACCAACCAACCTCTCCTGCTGTGCACCTTGTGCTTTGACCACTGGAAGCAAGTGTAGCTTTAACCTAACTATGTAGAGCTCTCTGAAAATCTTTTCTGATCCTTGGAGTGGATCTGCACTGAAGTCCTTACCAAAACTCTTACTTTCTCACACCATATATTTACAGAATACTTCAAGACTTGGTCCTTAAGATGTTGATTGGTGGCCAGTGCTGCTCTGCTGGCCAGACAGGTGAATCACCAGCAACCTTACTTGGCCATCGAACAGTCAAGTAGGTCTGTAAAGGACCTGTTTTGAGACATTGGTGTAGGGCCTTGCTCAAGCTATATGAAATAGATGGCACTAGATACTACTTGTAAATACAGTAATTCTAGCGTGTGTTGCATATAATACATAGAGGCACTAAATGGCTTTAAAAGATGATGTGTCACATTTGGAAAATTGATTTCTCACAGGAAAATCCATTACTTCTGTTCAGCTGTGCTCATCAAAACATATCTGCTTTTGTGCAGTGAGAGGAAAGAAGAAAGCAACTTCACTTTTACCAATATATTAGCAACAGTAAATGGCAAAGCTTTGCTGTATTGCATGATGTAATCTTTTTTTCTTAAAGAAAATGCAATTGTACAGTAGTAATTTATACTGTTAGAGGTATACTAAGGGAAGAGGTATACTTCCTCTACCCTTTACAAAATCAGAATTGAAATTTTTGAAAGGAAAAACTAAAGTTTTGTCTCTGCCCTTAAAAAATTCTGGCATCAAACTTCAGCACACAGAAAAAAAAGCTCATTTCAGATCTGTTTCTCATACTGTTTCCCCCTTTGTAATTGACACGTTGACAGTCACACAGTTCTACAAGTGGCAAAGTGTGAAATCCCGTAACTGAGTGAATACTGACATTTCTGAAGTTGTGCAGAGAAACAAACACAAAAAGATTTTATTCTTTTAATAAAAATCAGATTGTATCTCTGCAAGGCGTGTCCTTCCCAAAGAATAATAAAAAGTTCTTACTTGGGAATCAGCATCCTAGCTCATGTTCTCAGATTAAATAGATTGTGATTTTATGCAGAAAGCTTCCTTTTGTAATTTGGCACTAATTAGTAATAAAGGTCTAATAAGGTACCTTGTTGAAGGTCATTACCTGCATTCACTCACTTTTTGCTTTTGAAAATTCGTTCTAAATTCTCATAAAAATGAAATTCAGCATGTGATTGAACA
>VWYK01019759.1:6912-17060 GCA_013399775.1 Semnornis frantzii | reverse complement strand
CCGTCCCATGTGGATCTTCCCGCCTGTCTCAGTGCGCATGCGTGTCCCCTCCTGCGTGTCCCTCCGCGTCGCTAGGGGGAGCTGCGAGGCGCGGCCAGAGCGGCGGGCGGGCACGCGCAGGGGGCGTGTCGCGCGCGCGGCCCTGCCCCCGGCGGCCATGGCCCTTCCCGGCATTCCCTATGAGCGGCGGCTGCTCATCATGGCGGACCCGAGAGACAAGGCGCTGCAGGACTACCGCAAGAAGCTGTTGGAGCACAAGGAGATCGACGGACGCCTCAAGGAGTGTGAGCACTGGCCCGGGGGGAGAGCCGCAATCCTAGGGATAACCGCCGCTGAGCGCCACAGGAAGCTTTTGAGGGAAACCGGCTGCCGCCGCTGCTGCCCGCGCTTCGTCATGGGCCTGTTGGGCCCCGCGGGGCAGTGCCGGTGGCTTGGCTGAAGGAAGGGCAGCCGGGCCTGAGCGCTGCCGGTCGTGGCTCCCTTTGCCAGCGCCTTGGCTGTTATCCAGTATACCCTGGCAGATCCCTGTGGGCAGCCCGAGCCGTGGGGTCCTCTCGTTTGGGAATGAGCCAGGAGAGTCAGGCCCTTGCAGCCTCCACGTCGAGATGGATGGTTCTTTTTCCTCAACTAGTTCCCCTGTGAAGTCTTTCAGTTAGCGTTATCTTGTTGTGAACGTTCTCTGTTACATCGTTCTAGCAGTAGTTTGCCCCCAACTACTGCTGTCAGTGCCATGCAGAAGCACAGATAACCTTTGAATTTGAGCCTTTTAAATTCAAGATATGTTTTTGGTGCCATTTGGAGAGTGTTCATGCTAATAAAAAGTCAGTGTTGTGTTAAGGGTATGCAGTCCCTGGGACATATGCTTGCAGGAAGGTGACTTGTTGGGTGTGCAGATCCTCCACAACCTGGCTCTACCTGCTGGTAAAGGGCCTGATCCTGAGTTGCTGTTGAATTAAATCTTATCACAATCCTTTATTTGTTTCCTTTTCTAGTAAGGGAGCAGCTGAAGGAGCTCACCAAGCAGTATGAAAAGTCAGAAAATGATCTGAAGGCCTTGCAGAGTGTTGGGCAGGTATGTTGGAAAAACAAGGTCACAGCAGTCTGTGGTGGTGGGTGACAGTGAACTGGCCTGGAAGTAGCATTTAAGTCCATCTTGGGGAACAGAAGCAGAAACACCAAGTGTGTGGACTAAAGAAGTTTTCTGTCTTTGTCCTGATGACAGAGATGTGTTAAATGAAAGTGCCGGCAAGCAGCATGAAGCAGGAAAAAGAATTTCACAGCTGACAGTCATCTTCCTTGTTCAAAACACACATTGCATCCTGTTTTTTCATTGATAACTTATCTGTAAGCTAATATTGTATTTATACTTTTGCAGATCGTTGGTGAGGTTCTTAAACAACTAACAGAAGAGAAATGTAAGTGTTGGACTGTTGCATTCTTTGAGGTCTTCAGATTGAGCTTTTGTAGTTAAAACCTGGCTAAAAATTTGGGAAATAATTAGAGCATTGGCAGAAAAATTTATTAATTTGGGCAATTCAGCAGCATAATTAAGAGTGAACCAAGTAAATTTGATTGGTGTTTGTTTTTGATTTCATCTCTCTCCAGTCATTGTGAAGGCTACAAATGGACCAAGATACGTGGTTGGCTGTCGTCGTCAGGTAGATGATCTATGTCAATATTCATTAGAAGCTTGATTTGGTCTCAGATATTAGTATTGTTTTTCATAAGATAGGTCCTTAGTGGGATTAAGTCTTTTCTTCTTTAAGATGTGTAAGGTTTTTATACTGTTATTTGCTTGCCCTTCACAGCTGGTGGCAGTGTGAAGGCTACCTGGTGAGGACAGAGCAGTCCACAGCATACCTGTAACCTTGCATGTGTTTTATCTTTTTCATTGAGTTCAAGCTCTCTGTTTCTGCCTGATTTTGAACTCTCTGAAAATTAATCAGCACTATGACAATTAGTCAAGTGCATAAGGTCTCCCATGCTGTGTTGTGAATGCAGCATGTGACTAGTTTTAATCTTGCATAACTGTGTACCATGGAATCACAGAATGGTTGAGTTGGAAGGGACCTTAAAGATCACTTAGTTTTCTGACCCCACTAGACCAGGTTGTTGAAGGCCCCATCCAGCCTGGCTTAGAACACTTCCAGGCTTGGAGCCTCCACAGTGCCTCATCACCCTTATGGGAAAGAATTTCTTCCTAATGTCTAATCTCAATCTGGCTTCTTCCAGTTTGAAGCCATCACCTATGATCCTGTCACTCCATGCCTTTGCAAAAAATCTCTCTCCATGTGCATCTGTATGTCTACTTTATGTATATTTTTCTAATGCTTTTGTACTCCAATAAATATTGTAGCCTGTTGTGAGTGCTCTGAGGAGTTCGAAAAGAGGAATTCCTGGGGGAGGCCCACAATTAGCAATACTTTGCAGTAAGAAGGGAGGCAAACTTTGTCAACAGAGCATGTATTTTTCAGAAAGGATGGACCTTTTCTCCTTTTAGAGAGAAAGTGTTTGAGAAATGTGGATACCTTTAGGTGAGTTACTCCGTGTAGGATGTACACAGAAACTCGTGGCTTTCTCCAAGCATGCTGTTGCAGAGTCATAATTTTTAAATCTAGAATAGTCATTTTGGTTGGAAAAGACCTTTAAGATCATTGAGTCCAACCATTATTTGAGTCCTAGAATTTTTTAATCTAGAATAATTATTTTGGTTGGAAAAGACCTTTAAGATTGAGGCCAACCATTATCTAACTCTTCCAAGGCTGCTGCTAAGTCATGTCCCTCAGCACCACATCTCTGCATCTTTCAGACATATCCAGAGATGTGTTTTGGTTTGCATAAAACATCTGCAAGAGTTGCTGGTATTGAATTGCTCTGAAGATTTAATGTTAGCTTCATCCCAAGAGGTTATGGTGCAAACTCACTGGGTTTTTTCACTAGATAGAAGAAAATACTTTTTTTTATATATATATAAGTCTGTGCTTAATTCTACTTCAGGACATGTGAAGTAATCTTGAGGCTCTGTGTTGGAACAGATAAATTCTGGGGAATAAGTTGTCCTTGCATGAGCCAAGCAGTGCATTACATACTTCCTGTAGTAAAAATACTTTGATCTTGAAAGATCCTTATTTTATAACAGAAACTAAAAAACAAACCACCACATCTATGGTGGTTTTTCAAGATGTCAAAATACCAAGGCAAGTGATTTCCTATGGCATGTTTCACAGTTGATAAGAATCATAGAGTCACAGAATGGTTTGGACTGAAAGGGATCTCTAAAAGTCATCCAGTCCAACCACCCTGCAGTGAGCAGGGACATTTTCTGCTAGGATCAGGTTGCTCAAAGCATTGTCAAGGCCTAATTGGAGTATCAGCTACTTCCCTGGGCAAACCCATTCCACCGCCCTCATGGTAAAGAACTTTTTCCTAACATTCAATCTAAATCTGCTCTTCTCTAATTTAAAGCCATTGTCCCTTGTCCTATCACTACAGGCCTTTGTGAACAGTCCTTCTTCATCCTTTTTGTATGCCTCCTTCAGGTACTGGAAAGCTGCTGTTAGGTCTCCCTGGAGCCTTCTGTTCTCCAGAATGAACAACCCCAGCTCCCTCAGCCTGTTCTCATGGGAGAGGTGTTCCAGCCCCCTGAACATTTTTGTGGCCCTCCTGTGGACCCACTCCATCAGGTCCCTGTCCTTCCTGTGTTGAGTGTTTGGTCCAAGGCCTTGTGGCTTGGCCGCTGAGGAAGCGGAGCGAGGCTATTTATACTGAAACAAAATGACTTCTCTATCAAAAGTGTATTTCTGAAGCAATTCAAGGTCAAGTGGTTTCTCTTCATTTTCTTCCCACTGCAGAATAGCATAAATCTGTTGGGCAGTGTTGAATCTGATGCAATTTCAACCTTTTACAGGTTGTCCCAAATAACAAGTGATAGGATGAGAGGAAATGGCCTCGAGTTGCACCAGGGGAGATTTAAGGTGGACACAAGGAACAGTTTCTTCCTTGAAAGGGTTGTCAAACCCTGGAAGAGGCTGCCCAGAGAAGTGGTAGAGTCCTCATTCCCAGAAGGATTTAGAAGACATGTAAATGTGGTGCTGAAGGACATGGCTTAGTGGTGACCTGGCAGTGATGGGTTTAAGGGTTGTTCTCAGTGATCTTAAAGGTACTTCCCAATCTGAACAGTTTTATGATTCTAACATGTTCATGGGTCTAGGCCAGCTCCTAAATCATACAATCACAGAACTGATTTGGTTGGAAGAGAGCTTTAAATTCATTGAGTCCAACCTTCAGTGTTAGACTATCCTGGCCTTTAAATTATGTCCCAGAGTGCCATGTCCACATGCTTCTTGAGCATCTCCAGGGATGGTGACTTGCTTCTTCTGAAGGTTGTGTTCCCATAAAAAAATGGACCAACTTGTTCTCATTTTAAACATTCCCAAAAATGGTGGCAATGGGGACAGTGTTGACCTGCACCTTGTTAGCTTTGTCTTCTTATTTGTGATTGAGCTACAGAAAACACTTCTGCTAGAAGCAGAGGTTGTTGAGATTCTAATCAAAATACCTTCTTTGTGTCTAGCTTGACAAAAGTAAGCTGAAGCCAGGGACAAGAGTTGCTCTAGATATGACCACTCTGACTATCATGAGGTAGGTGTCTGCTCCACAGCTGCTTTTCTACTCATAATGTAAAATGGGAAAAGAGTGATCTGAGTAGGTTACCCAACAAGTTGGAATGATCAGCAGTCACAGAATGTATCAGGTTGGAAGGGATCCTCAAAAGTTACGTTGTCCAAATCTCCTATGGTGAGCAGGAACATCTCCAACTAGATCAGGTTGCTCAGGACCCTACCAAGTTTGACCTTGAATGTCTGCAGGGATGGGGCCTGAACAGATACCATTATTTCTGCCAGGAAGTGCCTGAGTAAAGATGAAAGACTTAAGTGTCCAATATATATAGTTCAAGATAAAATTGGCTGCTCTACATTTCAGCAGGTTTTTTTAAGCATTAAGAAGGAATAATTTTCATACCTGCCATAATATATCTGGGAATAACTATGAATGTCTCAGCACAGTGACAAATGTCTGCTCTTAATTCTTCATTCCAGGTATTTGCCAAGGGAAGTGGATCCATTGGTTTATAACATGTCTCATGAGGATCCAGGAGATGTTTCGTATTCGGAGATTGGAGGCTTGTCAGAACAAATCAGAGAGCTGCGAGAGGTATCCAGTATCTAAACCAGACTTCTGATGTGTTCCGAGTCCGTTTTTCAGTGCAAAAATGGGGGCTTTTTTCAGCTTTGTAGTTCCCTTTGTGGCAAACAGTGGTGTGATAATGAGCCAGCTGACTGTGACAGATCATTTCTGTGCTGCACACACACCTTGCAGGAGCAAAAAACAGTTGCTTTGAGCACCAAACCCTCAGTTCTCACTCTGCTTTTACAGAAGCTCAGATGGAGAGTATAAAACAGGAGTATAAAATAGTTGTTCTGAGCACCAAAACCCCAGTTCTCAAACTGGTTATGTTTTCTCTCTGTTTTTACAAAAGCTCAGATTGGAATTAAAATGAAGAAAATCCTCTAAAGAAGAGATTGTTTAAAATCTTTTAGGCTAAGGGAGTGCCACAAAGGCAAGTGGGAGGGCACAGAATGGAGAACTAGCAAAGCAAACTGAATTTTGTATAAACACTTCTAGAACTGCTCTGGGTGGTACTATTACCAGACATTAAAGGGATTCTTTACAGTGACACATTGTAAGGTTGCCCAAGGAGGTCATGGATGCTGCCTCCCTGGAGGTGTTCAAGGCCAGGCTGAATGAGGCCTTGAGCAACCCGGTCTGGTGGGAGGTGTCCCTGGTCAGTGCAGGGGGGCTGGAACTAAATGATCTTTAAGGTCCCTTCCACCCCAAACCATTCTATGATTCTGTGAATTATGACAGTAGCAAAATGCTGTTTGAGCGAAGGCCATCAAGAGAAAGCAGCTGTTGCAGAGCTGAGCTCTGAACAATAAAGGCAGGACTGTGGATTGATCCGTTGAATCAATCTGACCTTTTCCATCTTCACTAGTTCTCACTGAAAATACGCTGCAGAGAGAAAGAACAACACAGGTATCAGGCAAACAGGCTGTCAAGTACCATTAGCTTCCTGGGATTACTGATCTGCTTTAGAACACAGAGCCTCAATTTGCTTATCTGTCTCTTCACAGGTAATAGAGCTGCCACTTACAAACCCAGAATTATTCCAGCGTGTGGGAATTATACCTCCAAAAGGCTGCTTGCTCTACGGCCCCCCTGGTGAGTCTCAGGAAAGGGTAATGAATGCTGAGTTGTCACACTCAAACTGTGGCAATAGCCTTGTTTTGTTGCCTTTTGTTTTTTTCTTTTTTGTTGCTTTATTTTAAATCCCCAGAGTGCAGTGTTGGCTTAAACATCTTCACTTTCTTCCCTGCGCAGGTACAGGGAAAACACTTCTGGCTAGAGCTGTTGCTAGCCAGCTTGACTGCAACTTCCTAAAGGTAGGATGATTTTTACTGCTGATCTCACACACATCCTCAGCCTATTTGCACTCCAGTCTCTTCACTTGTGTCTCTTGTTCCTCAAAAGGTGGTGTCAAGCTCCATAGTGGACAAGTACATTGGTGAAAGTGCTCGGCTGATCAGAGAGATGTTCAATTATGCCCGAGATCATCAGCCATGTATCATTTTCATGGATGAGATAGATGCTATTGGTAAGGCTGGTGGCCTGAGAGGTGGCCCAAGTCTCCTTCAAATGCCAGAATTGGCTATGAAGCCATGGTCTGTCTTCTCAAAAGAGTGCAGGTGTGCTGGTCCTAGAGAAGGGACATTGAGGTGCTGGAGCATGTCCAAAGGAGGGCAGCAAAGCTGGTGAAGGATCTGGAGAACAAGTCTTATGAGGAACTGCTGAGAGAACTGTGGTTGCTCAGCCTGGAGAAAAGGAGACTGAGGGGAGACCTTCTTGCTCTCTACAACTGAATAGAGGTTGGAGCCAGATGGCTGTCAGTCTCATGTCCCAAGTAGCAGGTGACAGGACAAGAGGAAATGGCCTCAAATTGTGTCAGGGTTGGTTTAGGTTGGACATTAGGAAAAGTCAAGCCCTGGAACATGCTGCCCAGGGAAGTGGTGAAATCCTTATCCCTGGAAGTATTAAAAAAATGTGTCAGTGTGAGACTTAAGGACACCATAGTGGTGGACTTGGCAGTGCTGACTTAATGGTTGGACTGGATGATCTGAGAGGTCTTTTCCAATCTTAGCAATTCTGTGATAGTGGGACAAATGTTTCAGCTTCCTCCTGGAGCTGTTCCAACCAGCTTAGAGCTATAGCTCTGCCTTGGTGGTTTGGGTTTTTGGGGTTTTTTTTGCTATATTAGAAAGCATTTTTGAAAGGTGTGTGTTTAACCTGTGAAATACCACCCTAGTTCTCCCCCAATTTAAAATTGAAACCTGATGGTCTTCAGAGTTAGTATTCTGAGGAGGCAAACATCAAGGGCTGTCTCTGATGGGTTTGGTGTGCTGCAGGTGGGCGCCGTTTTTCTGAGGGCACCTCAGCTGACAGAGAAATTCAGAGGACTCTGATGGAGGTGAGTGTCTCATCCCTGGCTACATACTGCTGTAGGGTCCACACATGGATTGTTCCACTGGGATCTCGTTTGGCAGAAGCTTTTCTGAGTTAATAAGCTAAAAGTAAAAGTTACCCCTGGTGCTGCTTTCACCAGGGGTAGCTGCACATCCTGGTAACTCAGCCATGAGTTCAATTTGGAGAGTAATGGAAAGGAGCTTTAAAACTGTTAAATAGGTTTAAGGGGTTTCCTTTTCTGCTGCTTCACAGTATCTTGAAAGTTTAGAGGGCTTCTTTCTTAAAAGAGGGGAAAACTGAGCTTATCTCTTTAGTCCCAAGACCACTTACTCTAAAAATAATGTTAGAATTGTTTGATTTACTTTTTTTTTTTTTCATAACTAGAGGAGAAGTAGTCACATTACTTTTCCTGTACTAGTTATTCTGGTGAACTGGGTGGTGTGAAGAGAATGTTAAAGCCATTGCTGACAAACACTGGTGCTAATGAGAACCTTCTTTAGCCTGTGTTTGCAAACAGTTTGCCTGTTTCAAAAGAATGTCCCTGCCTTACAGAGAGAATTAAATGTCCATGATCAAAGTGCAAGTACTTTGAATCTTCACAATGAAATGTTTCCCTCTGTGTGGATTAGTATTCAAGAGGCTGCTCTCCAAGTCTGATTTGAATGTCCTGGGCTTGCTGCAATACACTCAGGCTGTGTCAGCCGACCATTGGCTCCTTGTTCTGTTTTCATTGCCCTCTTGTTTTAGCCAAGCCTTTCACATTTCAGCTCTGCTTTGCTCAAGATCTTTTTCTCTTCGCAAAGCATTTTCTCTTTCTCTCTCTCTTAAGCTCCTCTTTATTTCTTAGAGCATGCAGGGAGATGGTAACCTCTCGTTAGCTTGTAGCATTTTTTGGTGATGCATACTTAGCATAAGTGTTCATATGAAAGATTAAGCACAGCAGATCACATTAAGAAAGACTTAGGTTGTTTAAAACCAGACTTCTGTTTGCTCTTAGCTATTGAATCAGATGGATGGATTTGATACTCTGCACAGAGTTAAAATGATCATGGCTACTAATAGACCAGACACTCTGGACCCTGCACTCCTGCGACCTGGAAGACTGGATAGGAAAATCCGTGAGTGACTGCTTTGGTGTGCCTGGGAGGAGGATGTTTTCCATACCAGCTGTGGGCTTCTATTCTTATTATTAAAGCTGTGATTCTTTCTAGATATTGATTTGCCAAATGAACAAGCCAGATTAGACATTCTGAAGATTCATGCAGGTCCTATCACGAAACATGGCGAAATAGGTAAGTAGGAGGTTCCCTTGCTATTCCTCCTCCTTTGTTACAAGGGTGATTGTCTTGGTAACAAAGAGAATCTGCTCTTCTACACTGGCCACACAACTTCCCCTCTCTCAGAATTCTAAATTTTTAATGCATCCTGATTGAAGTGTTGCTAACCCTCAGCATGGTTGTAAACTGGAAAAATCAATGTGGTTCTCATAAGGTAGTTTCCTGTTTCTAAAGGAATGCTCAGTACAAATAAACCCAGCATTTTCATGTTTGCATTTTTCCCCTCACAAAGAAAGAATATGTCCCTGCAGAAATCTGAAAGCAATCTTTAAAGGTCGTGGACAAATTTAGTTGGAGATGGTGTGATGAAAGTCTTGTCTGAAACAAAGCTTGTCTTTGAGTAGTGTAGATCTCCAGAGCATGAAGACCAGGATCTGTCAGACAGACCAAGGAAGGTTTATTTCATGACTGTTACTTTAAGCTAGCCAAAGTCTTACTTTCACAGTGACACCTCAGAGCTTTCTTGTATGAAACCTGTAATTATGATTTGCCTTTGAAGTTGCTGCCTTTTATTTCACTAAGGTCCCCCCAGCCCCATCTCTGCTGACACGAGCTATTCACACAGCCAGGCAGCAGGGGCTGGGCAGCGCAACTGATCTCCACCACCTGGCTGCACAAACAGCTGCAACACACCAGAGGAGGCTGGGGGAGGGTGAGAGGGATGAGCAGTGATCTTTCTGAGCAGCAGTGTTGGCTTAAATGTGCATATCTCAGACTGTAGTTTGAGAGAAGCAGCTCCAAAGCTAACCATGAACCTCAGGTGAAGCAGTTCATCCTTTCTGTCCTATCCACAAATGGATACAAAGATGCTGAGGGTCCTGGAGCATCTCTGAGGAGGAAGGGCTGACTCACCTGGGGCTGCTCAGCCTGGAGAAGAGCAGCCTGAGAGTGGATCTTCTCCATGCTAAGCAAGAGCTAAAGGGCCCATGGTGGGCAAGAGGATGGGGCCAGACTCATTCCAGTGGTGCCCAGTGACATGTCAAGGCAATATGGATGCAAACTGGAACCCAGGAGGTTCCATCTGAGCAAGAGGAAAAAGTTCTTCCATGTGAGAGTGCTGGAGCCCTGGAGCAGGCTGCCTAGAGAAGATACAGAATCTCCTCTGGAGGGACTCCAAACTCACTGGACATTGTAATCCTGGGCAAGTGACTTGGTTGTGGGAATTCACGAGGCAGGAATTATAAAATGTGCAGTTATTTTATTTCCAGAAAGCCCTGCCCACAACTTTAT
>VWYK01019753.1:0-12122 GCA_013399775.1 Semnornis frantzii | reverse complement strand
CTGGACCATCTCCAGCAGTTCCATGCTCTCCTTGTGCTGGTTCCCCAGGGCAGGGCTGGAGGCAGTGCTGCAGGGGAGGGCTGAGCAGAGCAGAATCCCCTCCCTGTGCTGCTGCTCTCCCTGCTCTGCCTGCAGCCAGCACACAGCTGCCTCTGGGCTGTGACCAGTGCTGGCTGCTGGGGAGCTGGCACCAGCTGGCAGCCCCAAGGCCTTCTCCTCTGGACTGCTCCTCCAGCTGCTCCTGACACAGCCTGGATTTGTGCTTGGGATGACCTTAAGGATCTTTTCCAACCCAAACTGATGCTGTGAGTTCAGGGACTGTGGGCTCCATGGCATTAAAGAGCTCTTTGAGCCAGAATGCTTCAGCCTTGGGTTCTGTGATTCTTTCTTCTTATGATTTTTGGGGCTTTGTGGCTCTCTGATTCCTTGACTTTAGGATTCTTTGTTTTTCTGGTTATGGGATTCTTGGATTCAGGATTCTTAGATTCTGGGATTCTTTGAGTCACTTTAGGGCTCTCTGAGTTACTTTAGGGCTCTCTGAGTCACTTTAGGGCTCTGTGAGTCACTTTAGGGCTCTCTGAGTTACTTTAGGGCTCTCTGAGTCACTTTAGGGCTCTTTGAGTCACTTTAGGGCTCTCTGAGTCACTTTAGGGCTCTCTGAGTCACTTTAGGGCTCTCTGAGTCACTTTAGGGCTCTCTGAGTCACTTTAGGGCTCTCTGAGTCACTTTAGGGCTCTCTGAGTCACTTTAGGGCTCTCTGAGTCACTTTAGGGCTCTCTGAGTCACTTTAGGGCTCTCTGAGTCACTTTAGGGCTCTCTGAGTCACTTTAGGGCTCTCTGAGTCACTTTAGGGCTCTCTGAGTCACTTTAGGGCTCTCTGAGTCACTTTAGGGCTCTCTGAGTCACTTTAGGGCTCTCTGAGTCACTTTAGGGCTCTCTGAGTCACTTTAGGGCTCTCTGAGTCACTTTAGGGCTCTCTGAGTCACTTTAGGGCTCTCTGAGTCACTTTAGGGCTCTCTGAGTCACTTTAGGGCTCTCTGAGTCACTTTAGGGCTCTCTGAGTCACTTTAGGGCTCTCTGAGTCACTTTAGGGCTCTCTGAGTCACTTTAGGGCTCTCTGAGTCACTTTAGGGCTCTCTGAGTCACTTTAGGGCTCTTTGAGTCACTTTAGGGCTCTCTGAGTCACTTTAGGGCTCTTTGAGTCACTTTAGGGCTCTCTGAGTCACTTTAGGGCTCTTTGAGTCACTTTAGGGCTCTCTGAGTCACTTTAGGGCTCTTTGAGTCACTTTAGGGCTCTCTGAGTCACTTTAGGGCTCTCTGAGTTACTTTAGGGCTCTCTGAGTCACTTTAGGGCTCTCTGAGTTACTTTAGGGCTCTCTGAGTCACTTTAGGGCTCTTTGAGTCACTTTAGGGCTCTCTGAGTCACTTTAGGGCTCTCTGAGTCACTTTAGGGCTCTCTGAGTTACTTTAGGGCTCTCTGAGTCACTTTAGGGCTCTTTGAGTTACTTTAGGGCTCTTTGAGTTACTTTAGGGCTCTCTGAGTCACTTTAGGGCTCTTTGAGTCACTTTAGGGCTCTCTGAGTTACTTTAGGGCTCTCTGAGTCACTTTAGGGCTCTTTGAGTTACTTTAGGGCTCTCTGAGCTACTTTAGGGCTCTCTGACTTTAGGATCCTTTGACTTTAGGATGCTTTGACTTTAGGATCCTTGATTCTCTGGTTGACTCTGTGATTATTTGATTCTGTCATCCTTTCTTCTTCTGACTCCTGGATTTTCTGTTTCTCTGCAGTGGTTGACTGCAAGCTGCTGACACTTCCATCACAAAGTGTTACCAACAGAAACCCTTTTGCCTCCCCAGAAGCCTGCCTCACACCAAGCCCCCACCAACTGCTGTCTTCAGGAGCTTTGCTCTTTCACTTTGACACAAGCATTGAAGAAACCTAAAAGAGACAAAATAAGGGCAGAGATGTTAAACAAAACAAAACAACAAAAAAAGAAAGAACCCAGAGATGTTAACTTTATTAAAAAGCTTCTTTGTGGTATCAGGCAGGAAGTGAAACTGCTTTCAAACAGCAAATATTTCTCAATCATTTCATGCCCCAGCACCCCCTGTCATGGGGTTTCTGTTGGGTTGTGCAAAGTGTGCAGATGAGCAGATAAAAGTTGAGACAGCACCACGGGGACAGGCACTCAGCCTGCTGCAACTCCACCTGCCTCAGAGTGCCCCAGAGCCTGTCCTGGGGAGCAGAGGTGCACAGGGAGCTGCTGGTGTAGGGGCAGAAGGCAGCAGTGCTGGGTGCTGGCTGCCAGGGGGCTCAGGGGGCTGGCTTGGTGACAGAGTTCAGTCAGAGGTGGGTGCAGGAGAAACATCTCCCAGCCCTCTTCACAGCTGCTCAGAATGCACTGCCTTGGAAGGGACCCTCCAGGGGCATGGTGTGCCCCCCCCTGCACTCAGCAGGGACACCTCCAGCCAGAGCAGGCTGCCCAGGGACACAGCCAGGCTGCAATGTCTGCAGGGCAGCCTGTGCCAGGGCCTCTGTAGATGTCCAGCCTAAGGTCTTCCCCACACTGTGCTGAGGATGCTGCCTTGGCACAGGGCTGCCTATGTGTGGTGTGTGCCAGCCAAGGGGAGCTTAGGGCCTGGGCTACCCTTCCTGTGTGCCCTTCTTCAGGTGACCCTGCTCTGGCAAAGGGCTTGGCCTGGAGGATCTCCAGAGCTGCTGCCACTCTGTGGGCTCCTGCTGCTGACAGCCTGTGAACTCTGCTGGCTCAAGAGGGGACACTTGTGCTGCTAAAGCAGCTCTGGGCTGGGAGCTTCCAGCAGAGGGGCAGAGCTGACAGCTGCCAGTGCTTCACATGGCCCAGTCAGGCCTGCAGGAGAATCTGGATCAGCACTTGCAGGGTTTTGTGCTGCTTCTGACTCTTCTGACTCTGAGTGGCAGGGCAGGTGGAGCTTGGAGAGGAGGAAAAATGTCTTTGGTGCAAGAGTGGGCAGGGACTGGCACAGGCTGCCCAGGGAGGTGGTGGAGTGCCCATGCCTGGAGGGGCTCCAGACCCATGTGCCCATGGCTCCTGGGGTCATGGTTGAGTGGCTGTGGTGGTGCTGGGCTGGTGTGGGACTGGCTGATCCCAGAGGCCTTTTCCAGCCCAGGCTACTCCATGGTTCTATTTTGTGTTCATCCCAGGGGGCCAGGTAGGAAAGGTTTGGGCACACAGAGAAGCTAAATGCCCCTACTGGGAGAGTCAGTGTGGCTGGAGAGCACTTGGCACTGGCACTGCTCCAAGCACTGCCACCAAAGCTCTTGGTTGACAGAGAAACCTCAAACATTCATTAAAGCCAAGAGCTAGAAAATGGAAACTTCAGCAGCTGCACCTGGGGCAGAGTGGGAAAGCAGAAGGGCTGAGTGCTAATGAGATGCCTCTGGGCTCAGTGCTGCTGGCTGAGGGTGCTGGCTGTGGGCATCCAGAAGAGCAGCAGATGCTGGGGTGGATTTGACTTGGCTCATCTCCTGGCTTCTAGGCTCCAGCAAGGAGTTCTGCCCCAGCTGGCAGTGAGAAGGCAGAAGCAGCAGCTGCAGCTCCATCTGAACATGAGGAGGAACTTCTGTACTGTGAGGGTGCTGGAGGCCTGCAGCAGCCTGCCCAGAGAGGCTGTGGAGTCTGCAGCTCTGATGCCATTCCAGAGCCTCCTGGATGTGTTCCTGTGTGCCCTGCCCTGGGTGACCCTGGCAGATCTCCAGAGGCTCCCTCCAAGCCCTGTGAGCTGTGAGTGCCAAGTGTCCAAGGTAAGTCCAGGCCACAGTAGCCAAAGTGGTCTGGTTTGAACCTTCATTGGGCTACACTCAGGCAGGTGCTTGTCTGCATTTGGACCACCCCAGCTCCTGCTCAGCTGAGAGCAGGTGAATGTTTGGAAGCCTTTTGTGAGCATGGAAGCACCAAATGGAACAAGTTGCCCAGGGGAGCTGTGGGTGCCCCCTCCCTGGAAATGCTGGAAGCCAGGTGGGATGGGCCCTGCAGCAGCCTAGTCTGGTGGAAGCTGTCCTTGCCTGCATGAGCTCTAAGGTCCCTCCCAACCCAGCCCATCCTGTGACAGTTTTGGAGAGAAAATCCATCTTGGCAGTGCCAACCCTGAACTTTGTGCTGGGGAGGCCAGGGAGGATCCTGGGTTCCTTCGGGTCCCTCACTGCAAGGACACTGAGGGGCTGGAGCCCAGAGAAGGGCACCAGAGGTGGGGCAGGGTCTGGAGAGCAGGGCTGGGGAGGAGCAGCTGAGGGAGCCTGGAGCAGAGGAGGCTGAGGGCAGAGCTCATTGCTCTCTGCAGCTCCCTGAGAGGAGGCTGCAGCCAGGGGGGGTTGGGCTCTGCTGCCCAGGAACAAGGGACAGGAGAGGAAAGGCCTCAGGTTGCAGCAGGGGAGAGTTGGTTTGGAGATGAGAATCATAGAATGGGAAGGTTGGAAGGGACCTCAAGGATCATCCAGTTCCAACCCCCTGCCATAGGCAGGGACACTTCCCACTGGAACAGGTCACTCAAGGCCTTGTCCACCCTCCTGCCTGGAAGGGTTCTCCCAGCCTGTCCCAGGCTGCCCAGGGAGGTGGCTGAGTGCCCATCCTGGAGGTGTTTGAAGGAGGCAGAGCTGTGGTGCTGAGGGCACTCAGCCTGGGCAGAGTTAGGGAATGGCTGGGCTGGAGGAGCCTCAAAGGCTTCCCCACCTGAATCAGTTCCCTGGTTCCACAGGACAAGAGGAGTGCAGAGTGGGGCCTGAGCCTCTGCAGGCCTGGCAGGGAGCTGCAGGCTGTGCTCTGCCTGCTGCAGGAGCCATCACTCATTATCCTCAGTGCTGTGTTTGCACAGCAGTGGGGAATGCTGCAGAGATGTTTATAAACAAGTGTCAGATCCCACAAGTGCTTGATGAGCTCTCTAGGCACAGAGGCTGCAGACTGAGAGCAGGGTGATGAGCAGCTGAGTGATCTAACAGAATTTCCAGGGGCTGGGAGGGGATGCTGTGGCTTGCACCTGAGGGAGTTCATCTGCTCCAGATAGCAGAGAGATTTCCCTGGGGGGGTTCACTTGTCCCTGTGGCAGACTGCACTTGAATCACAGCATCACAGAGTGCTGGGGTCTGTCAGGGGCCTCTGGAGATCACTGAGGCCAAGCCCCTGCTAGAGCAGGGGCACCAAGAGCAGGTTGCACAGGAGCACCTCCAGGTGGGTTTGGGTTCTCCCCAGAGAAGGAGACCCCACAGCCTCTCTGGGCAGTCTGCTCCAGGGCTCAGCACCCTCACAGCAAAGATTTTCTCCTTCAGCTCAGCTGAAACCTCCTGGGTTCCAGTCTGTGCCCACTGCCCCTGGGCATCACTGACAAGAGCCCAGCCTCATCCACTGCCCCCCCCCAGCCTTCAGCTCTTGCTGAGCACTGCTCAGCTCCCCTCTGGGCTGCTCTCCTGCAGGCTCTCAGCCTCTCCTCCTCCCAGAGCTGCTGCAGGCCCCTCAGCAGCTTTGCAGCCTCCATGGGACTACCTCCAGCAGCTCCCTGCCCTGCTGGGGCACAGATCTGCCACGTTTAATGCCAGGGTGGCCATGCAGGGGGTGAAGGCATCTGAACTGCTGGCTGGGTTGATGCAGGGAGGATGCCAGCTGCTGGATCTTGGACAGGATGTGCCTGCAGATGCATTCTCTCATCCTGCTGGGAAATGCCAGGGGTGCCAGCTGAGATCTTATCCACTAGTGGGTGTAAAAGGCTTGTAGAGGGCATGCCCTGTGTTTCTGTCTGCTGTATAGAGATGCACAACCTCTGAGAGTTGGGGGCAGCCACCAGTTACATCCTCAGCCACCTGCATGTGGCACCATGGCGTGGGAAAGGTCATTTCACTGGGGCAGGAGAGGGAGGAAGAGGGCCAGAGGAAGCCTCAGGAGCCAGGCTGCTCTCAGTGGTGCCCAGTGACAGGAACAAGGGGCAGTGGACACAAAGTGGAGCACAGAAGGTTCCCCCTAAACATAAGGAGAAAATTCTTGGCTGTGAGGGTGGCAGAGCATTGGCACAGGCTGCCCAGGGAGGTGATGGAGTCCCCAGCCCTGGAGGTGCTCAAGGACTGTGTGTCCATGGACCTGGGGCCATGCTTTAGTGGCCATGGTGCTGCTGAGCTGCTGGCTGGGCTGGCTGATCTCAGAGGCCTTTTCCACCCTCAGTGGATCTAGGGAAGGCACAGACCCCACCCTGGCATGCTCCCAGTTACTGCCCAGCAGCATCCATTAGGTGAGGGAAAGAACATGAACATGATCTCAGACAGACAGAGAATGCTCTGGGCTGGAAGGGAGCTCCAAAGCTGACCCAGCCCAGCCCCCTGCACTCAGCAGGGACATCCCCACCAGAGCAGGCTGCACACAGCCCTCTGCAGCCTCACCTGGAATAGCTCCAGGCATGAGGCCTCAACTACCTCCCTGGGCAGCCTCTTGCAGTGCTGCAGCAGCCTCCTGGTGCAGAACTTGTTCCTCACATCCACTCTCAGTCTGCTCTGCTCTCATTTCAAAGCACTGCCCTGGGCCTGTCCCCGCAGCCCTTTGGGAGCAGTCCCTCTGCAGACCTTTGTGAAGAACATTTGCCATGGATGAGAAGATGCTTTGTGGAGGGAGCAGCTGGCCTGGGCCAGCAGCTGCAGTGCTCTCAGGCACGGTGCTGGCTTGTAAGTGAAAGGAAGTGAAGTAAAAATAGCAGTGACCCTGTGAGCTGGTGCTGAGTGGTTTCAGTTTCTGGAACAGGACACCTAAGCTGTGAATCATCTTCACTGGCAGAGGAAGTGGAGTGGTTATTCCTCAGGGTAACACAGCTACATGGCAACTGGCTGCAGACACAGGCTGAGGGCCCTCAGGTCAACCCCAGGCAGCAGTGCAACACTCATCTTGGCCACTGCCCCCCTGGGGACACCTGCAGAGCCTGCTGGTGACTGCTTGGTCACCTGAAGGTAGCTGCTGTGCCTGCTAGCTGCTGCCCTCAGCTCAAAGTGTCACCCTTAGGTGTCTACGTGCAGGCCAGCACTGTGCTCCCTGCCTGGCCCCAGGCCTCCCACTCAGCAGGTGCCTCTGCCTGCCCCATCTCTTCCTGTGCTCTCCATGGCACAGAGGATGGCACCACACAGTGGGTGTGGTTGGAAAGGGCCTTGGAGATCTCTGAGTCCAACCATTCTCTAGCTCTGCCCAGGGTGGGGCTGAGCCATGGCCCTCAGCACCACAGCTCTGCCTCTGGGAAACACCTCCAGGATGGGCATTCAGCCTGGGCAGCCTGGGACAGGCTGGGAGAACCCTTCCAGTCAGGAGGTTTCTTCTCATCTCCAACCTAACTCTCCCCTGGTGCAACCTGAGGCCATTCCCTTTCCTCCTGTCCCTTGCTCCTGGGGAGCAGAGCCCAACCCCCCCCTGGCTGCAGCCTCCTCTCAGGGAGCTGCAGAGAGCAATGAGCTCTGCCCTCAGCCTCCTCTGCTCCACACCAACCCCCCCAGCTCCCTCAGCTGCTCCTCCCCAGCCCTGCTCTCCAGACCCTGCCCCACCTTTGGTGCTCTTCTCTGGACCTGCTCCAGCCCCTCAGTGCCCTCAGCCTCCTCCAGGCTAAACAACTCCAGGTCCTTTTATTTCTGACTCCCCAGAGTCAAGTCCAGTGCCTCTGTGAGCTCATTTCAAACCAGCTCCTGCCCTCAGGGGACCCTTTCAGCTGGCTTTGGGAGTGTGGCATCACTGAGGGCACCATGTGCTGAGTGTTCTGCAGCCAGTGCACTGCAGGCCCTGCAGGCTCCTTGCACCTTGGCTCTTCCTCTGTGGGCTCCACACTTGTGTCCCATCTGCTGTTCCTTCAGGTGTTGCTGCTGGCCTCAGCTTTGCCCCCTTAGTCTTGGAGTGTCACAGAATTAGGGAGAGGTGGGAGCTGGATGGGATCTCTGGAGACAATCCACTCCAACTCTCCTGCTAGGTCAAGGTCACCCAGAGGCAATCACACAGGGCCACAGCATCCAGGTGGGTTTTGAGTGCCTCTAGAGACAGAGACTCCACAACCTCACTGAGCAGCCTGCTCCAGGCCTCTGACACCCTCAAAGTGAAGAATTTTTCCCTTATGTTGAGGTGGAACCTGCTGGGTTCCAGTCTGTGTCCATTGCCCCTTGGCCTGTGCCCAGGCACCACTGAGAAGTGTCTGCCTCCATCCTCCTGCCCCTTGCCCTGCAGCTCTTGGCAGCTGTCCCCATTTCCATCCCTCCTAGGAGCCTTCCTTGCCTTGCTCTCACCTCCCTCCCTCTCTGAAGGTGCAATTTGTGTTCTATGCTAGCAGCTGGGAAGCAGAAGCCTTTCCCTTCCCACCCATGCTGTCTCCCAGGCAGGGCAGAAGGGGTAAGTGGCTGAGCTGCCCACGTGTGAGCTGTGGTGGGAGAGCAGCAGGTGGTAACAGCAGCTCTGGCTTTAGCTTGCAGGGTACAGCAGGGCAGGGGACACCTCCTCACTCTGCACAGGGATCTGAGAGATGCTGGAGCCAGGTGGGTGTTGGTTTGTCCTCTCTAGTAACAAGTGATGGGAGGAGAGGAAATGGCTTTCAGGGCAGGTTTGTCCTGGAGGTTTGGGGTTTGCAGCAGGGCAGGGCTAGGCTGGAGGTTTAGGGCTGCAAGCAGGCTGCAGAGGGACTGTGCCCAAAGGGCTGCAGGGACAGGCCCAGGGCAGTGCTTTGAAATGAGAGCAGAGCAGACTGAGATTGGATGTGAGGAACAAGTTCTGCACCAGGAGGCTGCTGCAGCACTGCAAGAGGCTGCCCAGGGAGGTGGTTGAGGCCTCATGCCTGGAGCTATTCCAGGTGAGGCTGCAGAGGGCTGTGAGCAGCCTGCTCTGGTGGGGATGTCCCTGCTGAGTGCAGGGGGCTGGGCTGGGTCAGCTTTGCAGCTCCCTTCCAGCCTGAACCACTCTTTGATTCCATGCTATGAGAAGAAACATCACTTGGAATACCTTAAAAACATGATAGGAGGAGAGGACATGGCCTCAGGTTGCACCAGGGGAGGTCCAGGGTGGAGATGAGAAGACAGTTCCTGACTGGAAGGGCTCTCCAAGCCTGGCACAGGTTGCCCAGGGAGGTGGCAGAGTGCCCATGCCTGGAGGTGTTTCCCAGAGGCAGAGCTGTGGTGCTGAGGCCATGGCTTGGCCCCAGCCTGGGCAGAGTTAGAGAAGGGTTGAGCTGGATAAGGGTCAAGGCCTTTCCCAGCTGCAGTGGTTCCTGTGCAGTGCTGTGCCCAGGCCCTGGCAGGGGCTGCAGGTGCTGGCTGGGCTGGGTGAGTGCCTGTGGGCATCCTGCATGGTGCTTGAGCAGAGCCCTGCAGGCTGTGCTGGGGTGGGCAGGGCTGCAGCTGAGCCTCCTGCCTGCCTGCAGGCAGCAGCCCAGGGGCACACACAGCAGTGCCCTCCAGCTCAGAGAGAGACCTTGTTTGCCTCCCCAGCCCAGTGCCACCTCCCTGGGGCTGTCCCTGGAGGCAGGGTTGTGCTGCTGTCTCTCTGCTCCTGACAGCAGCTCCAGCTTGGCATCAGCTGGCAGAGTCTGTGTGGTAGAGGCTGAGTGGATCCCTGCAGCCTGCCTGCTGCATGACTTGATCAGGGAATCTGCTGCCTTACAGCTGTGGAAACCCACAGCCAGCCAGGAACTGGTGTGGTGGCAGCATGGCACAGAGGCACAGAATGGGTTGGGTCAGAAGGGACCTCAAAGCTCATCCAGCCCCAACCCCTGCCATGGGCACACCTCCACCAGCCCAGGCTGCTCCAGGGCTCATCCAGCCTGGCCCTGAACACCTCCAGGCAGGGGACAGCCACAGCCCCCCTGGGCAGCCTGTGCCAGTGTCTCCCACCCTCACTGTCCAGAGTTCCTTCCTCCTCTCCAGGCTCAGTCTCCCCTCTTCCAGCTCAAAGGCTTTGTCCCCGTCCTGGCACTCCCAGCCCTTGCCAAAAGTCCCTCCCCAGCTCTCCTGTAGCTCCCTTCAGGCACTGGAAGGTAGCTCTGAGGTCTCCCTGGAGCCTTCTCTCCTGCAGGCTGCACAACCTCAGTTCCCTCAGCCTGTCCTCATCTGAGCTCTTTGATGTTTTGTGCTCCAGGAGTGGAGAGCATCTCAGTCCCAGCAGGTTTGGCTGCAGAGTGCTCTTTGTTTCTCAGCTGCTCCTTGTCTCCTCTGCCCTAACCATCCACCCCTGGGGAGGAGTTGTGTTTTCCCACCTCCCTGCAGCTCCAACTGTTCCAATGTTCCTCTGCCACCATTCTGCCTCCTTGCCATTGAGCTACTCTTTGGTGTCATCTCCTCCTGGCACAGAGCCTCAGCAGCAAAGGGGCAGAGCTTCTGGTGGTGGTTGGGCAAAACAGGGCACTGTTGGCCTTGGAAAATCCCTCTGAGGTCCTCAAGGCCATTGAGCTAACACAGAGCAGGGTGAAGTGCCATGTCCACATGTTTTACACCCCTGATGTGACTCTAAGCTCTGCTAAACCTGCCCAAGGTCAAACTCTGGGTTTGTTTGTCAGTTCAGACTTAACCCAGGTCCTGTGAGCAATCTTCTCATGTGGGTGGCACAAGATTGGAGCTTGCATTTTTCTGGCCAAGTCACGTGTGGGCCTCTGGAATCTCAGCAATTTTCCACTCACAGGAGAAGAGGACCTGAGGAGCACTGCTCTGAGTGCTTGGGAGTGCAGGCTGAGGAAGTGGTGGAGGTGGCACAGCTCAGCATGACAGAAGGCACCCTCAGAGCTCACCTTGTCCTGCCCCCAGGCAGCCAGCAGGGTCATCTCCAGCTGGATCAGCTTGCTCAGGGCCAGCTTGAGTGTCTCCAGGGGTGGGACCTCAACCACATGTCCCTGGGCACCCTGTAAGGGCAGCCAGCTCTGGTGGCAGAGTGCTGTGCAGTTTGGGGTAGTCCTGAGCCTGGGCTGGTTGCTGTCTGCCAGCAGAAGTGGCACAAGAGGCTGCAAGCTGCAACTTCTCAGCTTGCATCACATCAGGATGCTTTCATCATGGCATGGGGGGGTTGGAAGTGCCTTCTGGAGGTCACTGAGTCCACCCCACCTGGCAAAGCAGGGGCACCCAGGGGCTGACAGCAATGCACCCAGATGGAGCTTGAAAGGCTCCAGAGAAGGAGGCTGCACAGCCTCTCTGGGCAGCCTGCTGCAGGCCTCCAGCACCCTCACACTGACAAAGTTTCCCCTGATGTTGAGGTGGAACCTCCTGGGTGCCAGTTTGTGTCCACTGCCCCTGTCACAGGGCACCACTGAACAGAGCCTGGCACCTGCTGTGAGGGCAGCCTTGCTGTGAGGGTGGTGAGACAGCAGTGCTCAGGCACTGGCACAGGCTGCCCAGAGAGCTGGTCACCAGCTGGACCTGGCACTGCAGATATGGTCTAGTGGCTGTGGTGGTGTTGGGTTGATGGTTGGAGTTGTGGTCTTGGAGGTCTCTTCCAACTGGTTCTGTGATTCTGTGACACTGGAACAGGTTGCCCAGAGGAGTTGTGGACACCTCAACCCTAGAGCAGGCAGGGGGCTTGGAGCCAGATGATCTTTACCATCCCTTCTAAGCCAACCCATCCTGGGGTGCCCCCTCCCTGGAGGTGCTCCAGGCCAGGCAGGATGAGTCTTTGAGCCCCCTGTGCTGGTGGGAGCTGTGCCTGGCCAGGGCAGGGGGGTTGGCACTGGATGCTCTTCAAGGTCCCTTCCAGCTGAAGCCATTCTGTGAAGAGCTTTTGGGTCCCTGGGTTTTAAGGTGCAGGTGTTGGCAGGAGTGCAGGTTTATATGGTATGGGGAGGGCCTCAGCAGAGCCAAGATGCCTTTTGCAGCTGCAGTAGCCAAGGCCCTCTACAGCTGAGGAGAACATTTGCAGCAGCAGCTCCTACATCACAACCCACTGAAGGCTCCTGCAGGCAGTCTGCTGGGTCATTAAGGGACCACCCAGGAGGCAGTAAGTGGGCACCAGCAGCTGCAGGTGAAAGCCAAGTGGATCAACAGGAGGCACTTTGGCAGCTGCTTCCTTATCTAACCTTGTCACTAACAGCTTCCTGCTTGCCCTCCAGCTGCAGCCTCTGCTCACCTTGAGCAGTGCTCAGGGGGAAGCCTCCTTAGGAGCTGCATCTGCTGCAG
>VWYK01019752.1:8985-36392 GCA_013399775.1 Semnornis frantzii | reverse complement strand
TTCTTCTTGGGAACCTTCACCAAGAGTCTGGCTCCTTCAGTCATCCTGTGTTGGCATGGGGTTGGAACTGGATGATCTTCAAGGCCCTTTCCAACCCAAACCATTTTATGAACCTTTCAAACTTCTCTCTCAGAATGACTGTGTTGTGATCATTTCCATCCTACCTTTGGAGTAGGGAACAATACTCCTAAAGACTTTCTGGTCTCTTTTCTCATGAACCTGAGATACAGTATCTTGAAAAAGCTTTCCCTGACTCCAGCTTCTGCAACTACTTCCTGCTCCAAACAGCAGCACACAAGAATCCTCCACTCCCCATAAGCTCTGACTGCAGCCAGTCAGCAGGTTTGAGCTTGTACTGAAGATCCCAAGGTTAGTACATGTTTATTCATTCCTGCTTGCATTGAGCAATCACCAAAAATGTGCCTGTATCAGTTCATTTGCCTGAAATACAGGTTTGATTTTTCACTTGGAACACAAAATTGCTCTTTTTAAACTTACTATTATCATTGTTATTTTAACATCCTGTTACAACAGGTATTAAACCAAACCCTACTAGAGGCTGGCCATTAGCAAGAGTATTTTCTGAGCCTTATGATACTACTTCTAGAAAAGGGTTTTTTAGATTGTGCTTGAAGAAAAAGTATTTAAGGCACAAGTTCAAACTGGACACTTGAAATGGGATAGCTTGAAGTAAACTTTGTAATGTGGAAAACAATTAGCAAAAAACTAACATTGTTTAATTAATGATCTAGATCCCCATACAGTGAGAGCAAACCAATGCAACCAACTGACTGTAAGCAAGAATTGAGGTTTGGGTAGGGGGAAATGAACTAATTCTCTTACTCTTAGGCACCAAACTGACAAGTTTGTGGTAGTTGTGGAGGGGTTTTGGGTTAAAGTTTGAGTGGCACAAACCTGATTGTCCCTTTTGGATCTTGAAACGTGTAGCATGAGAATGTTGAATGTGTAAGAATGATCTTGAGGATATTTGGCTCAGTATCTTGTCCTTTAGCAGTGACCATAAGCAGATGCTTGGAGAAAGTTAAAGCTAGAACTGTGATGTCTGGCAGAGGTTATGATGTTTGTGGGCAGCCAGATTTTGCATCACTCTGGTGAAATCTCAGCAGGCCCAGTGCTTCAGATGAGCAAATGGATGTGAATCTCTGGGTTGTAGTGAGGTCTTTGCAGACAGAGCCTGTGTAACCTTGTGCAAGGGAGGAGTGTGGCAAGGGAAGTTCTGTGTTTGGCTGTATGGATGCATAACATAAAATGAAGCTATGTCCTACCAAGTGGATCTCTTAAATGTAATGCTAGGCCCTTTCAGGCCCTGATAAACTATTTTTTTTAACCAGCTGAAATGCATTTTAATCTCTCCTGTTTTGTCCCTCAAGATATGGAACCAAATGATCCCTGCCAGATGTTTTTAGAGCTGCTTCTGAACAACCTTCTTAAAAAATTAAATCCTTGGATGCTGCATAATTTACATAAAAGGATTTTTTTTTTTTCTTACAAACCTCAGTGTTCTTGAGACTTCCTCTTTCCTAACTACTTGAGATTTCTTTTGGTTTTACAGAAATGACAGACAAATAGGAGGTGCCTGACTGCACCACGCTCTCCATTTCTGCAACTCATTATCTTGCCAATAATAATAACAACTCTTTGGCTACATCAGTGTTTGAAGTGTATGATTGCAATTTATGATCTGTTCAGCCTATGATGCATACATCTAACTTGGGCTTGGTTCTATTTAGTAAGCTACTGATTGGTGGAAACCTGGAATGGGTTGCCTAGGGAGGTGGTTGAGACCCCATCCCAGGAGATGCTTGAGGTGAAGCTTGACAGGGCTCTGGGCAACACAGTGTAGATTCTATGCTGAAGATGCCCCTGCTTATTGAGGAGAGATTTGGACTGGATGATCTTTAGAGAGGTCCCTTCCAACCCAGGCATTTCTGTCCTGTGATTTCTATTCTGTGATTCTATGATTTTCTTACCAGGCCTTTTAAATAACCCCAGATCTCCTAAGATTCATTGTGTAGTGCTACAGCTTGTTATTGCTAATTAAAAGTGAACATCCAACTCCCCCAAACCCTACACATCCAAACTTTAATCTCTTTACTCTTTAGATCTGTATTATTATATAAAAATAATGACCAATTCCAGCTGTTCTTGCACACTTCTTAGCCTTCAACCTGTCCTTGCACTCTGATGGCTCTGTGCACAGTTATCACTGCTGTGCTACCAGAGTAGATTAAAGTTGGACATCAGGATTTTTGCAGTGAAGAGTGGTGAAACACAGCAGTAGGTTCCTCAGAGATGTGGTTGAGGGCCCATTCCTGGAGACATTCAAGATCTGACTTGATGTGACCCTGAGCAGCCTGCCGTAGTTGGAGATGTCCTTGCTCGCTGCAAGGGTGTTGGACAAGATGAGCTTTAAGGGTCCCTTCCCTTCTGATGCAACTGATCAATCTAAATTAGTGAACCTCTTCTGGTCTCAGCTTAGAGCCCTGTGTTGCCTCCTAAAAAGTGCATTTCAGGGTGGTGAGAGCTCCTTGAACTAAGTGCTTCTAGTTCAATGTCTGCAACTTCTTTGGCACCATCAGTTTGTGTTGGTGATGTGCACTTGGTGCAGCAGGCAGTGGGCTGCAGCAAGCTGGCCTTGAAAACCCTTTGTGGAGAGCTCTGAAGAGAACCAGACTGAGAGAGAGGCAGTCTGTGGCTGAGGGATTTGGTCAGTTCAAAAACCATTTTCTTTTGAAGCATCCCTCTAGCTTAATTACAGATCAGCAAAGCAGGCAGTGTCAGGAGTGGTTAGTCCAAGAGTGGTTAGATGTGCAGCACAGAATCCTGTTCTATGTGTGATGTTTGGGTCGTGGTGTTCTGTTCTGGTGATGGCTGTTAGGTGGTTTGTTTGGGTTTTGGGTTTTTTTAACTTTAATGATAGCATGAAGCTGTTTTCTTGTTTTGTGAGCTGGTTTCAGTTAGTAGCAGGTGTTTCAGAAAGGCAGTGGAAGTGCAGTGTGTGGTGTAGAGCCCTGAGTGACCATAGCAGAGGAAAATTAAAACCGTGTCTGTTGCTGGGTGAGGTGAACTGCCAAAGGACACTGTGGGTTCAGTGTGATCCTGCAGCAGTGCCACCTCCCTCACCCCTCTCTGAGGCATGTCAGTCAGTATGAAAAACGTTCAATTACTGCTCAGCACTTCTCTTGCTGAACTTGCATAGCAAAAAGGAGGACATGAAAGGAGCAGGATCACAGTGTAAGGTCTCACCTTGCACAGGTGATCCCTGACCTTGAAGGTCCTCTTTGTGTGCTGCCTGTGTACTCTCAGAAGCCTGGCTTCCTGGCAAAGACATTCACTAAATGTGCTGGGAAAGAAGTGACTTGGATGCCTCTCAAGGCTAGGACAGTGCAGAGCAGTGCTACACACAAGTCTCCAAATGCCTTTTACCATCACCTCCAAACTGAGAGTTTTGCTGCAGGTCTCCAGCCTTGGACCTTGCATGGCTCTGGCGATGCTGTCAGAGCTGTTGGTGTTGCAAGTCCTGAACCCAGGCTGTCCTCAAAGCTGATCTGGTGTCATTGCAGCTTAACTTCTCTGATGGCATTTTTTTCTGTCTCCACCTTTCAGACCTCCATGGCATTGCAGTGCTGCCTTACTCTCACAGGCAGGGGTTGCCAGCTGTGCCAGCTGTGGTGTGAGTCTGGTGCACACTATGGACAGGAAGGTGATGGAGAGGGTTAAAGCTGTTTCTCTGTTGGAAATCGTGCAGCAAGTGTTGTTGCCAGCCTTCCTTCCTCTGCTTTCTGAAGCAGATAAATTAAAGCTCTGCACCACCCTGTGCTGTCTCCTGTTCCTTTCTCATCCTCACCTCTGAACTGGTTTCTCTCAGCGGTGCTGCTTTTGGCCTTGAACTTCCAACCTCCCCTGTTGCTTTAGAATTGAGAGGACAAAGCTTTATTGAGCTGAACATCCTCTCTCTCCTCTCTGAGCTGTTTGCACCAAGGCTCTCAGATGAGAGGGTGCTTGTTTTGCCCTGCTCTGCTACAGAAGCTTCTTGCCTTTTTGATATTCAGTCACAGGCTTCCATCTCCTTTCTGACCAGCCCCTGTTTACTTTGCAGAATACAACGTTGTCATGGCAACAGGTTACTTCTCAAAGGGAACATCTTGTCATTATATTTAATCCACTGCAGCTGAAGAGGACTGAAATATTAAGTTGTTGTTGCTATGGATACTGCTTTGTTACAGCGGTTTCTTTTGTGTCAGATTTCATAGACAGTGTTGGGTCCCCTTTTTTCTTCCCCACAGAATAAACAGAGTGTGCTGCCATTATGATTGTAATTGCTCTCCACCAATATAATTTAGCTTAAAAATCTACAGTGCATTTCAGTTTCCATAGCAAGAATTTTTCTTTCCATTTGCAAACCCCTTCCTGGGGACCTGGAAGCAGTAAAAAAATAAAAGTCATTTAATAGGTTCTTTGCCATTGCAGAGCACTCAGCTTCGTGCCCTTCTGAAGCAGTGTGATGGAGTGCAGGCTGACAGAGCTTCCTTCAGTGCAGTCCTTGCCTTTTGGGACAGGGGAAGGGGGGAATACAGTCAGGAAGTGGTAAATGAGTGATGAAATAAATGCACACAGAAATACTCCCCTCAACACCTGGTTTTCATGGATGGCTCCACTGAGTTTTCCCCAACTAACTTCACATGAATAGCTGGCAGCAGAAGTCCCATTCAAAACTTTGTTTTAATCTTTGCAGTTATGTACAGGATGCTCCAACATCCTCTAACCAGTCTTGGTTCTCAAATGCTTTATCATATTCACTGTGATGCAGCCTAAGAAACTGGGAGTTGGGGGATATTAGGAGTGCTGAGTGGTTTGTGTTTTCCTATCTACATAGAGAAGAGCTTCATTTTCTTCTGAAGTACAAAACCTCCTTGTGCTGCCTGGTGTGAAATACTGTAGCTGGCAGAAACAGCATAGACATGTTTGGAGTTTGGCTTGCACTGACTAGTGGAGATGTGCATGGCTTTGAAATGACTTCTGGGAATAAAGGAAGAGCATCAACATTTTCTGTTGTCAGTTTCCCCTTCCTTTTTCACAAGGAAAAACTCTGACACCTTGTAGCTGAAAAAAAAAACCCAAACCTTAGTATTTAATTTCTAATTCTGTTGTAAATAAAGTTGATTTTTTTTTAGTTCAGTCATTTCTTTGCATAACCTGAAAACAAGAGAACAGTCAGATCACATCTTGCATGGGAGAAAAACATTTTCACATGTTGTTTGCAGGAGGCTTTGGGCACTTAGTTTAGAGCAGATGTGCTTACCAGCAAGGTAGCACTGTGCAGACATCACAGCCTAAGACTGAGCATGACAAGAGCTGTGTCTGTTCCTGTCTGACAGGTTCTCCTGCCATGTTGTCTTGGCTAAGGTCCACTTAGATCCACTCCTGTCATTTCCTGCTTATGCACCCATGAGTAACGTTGCAGAGTGGTCATAAAGTGGAGCTTAGCTTCTTAGATCTGCAGCATAGTTTGAAATTTCTAAGTGAAGGTGTTCCTGAAGATACACAAATGGTTGTGTCAAAAACCCCTCCAGTAACCATTTGGACTTGGAATGGTGTTTAATGGTTTGGGCTATCCACTGTTTGCATCACTCAGGGCTGGCAGTTCGTGGTCTTGGATTTCTTAAGGCCCAAGGAAACTCAATCACTGCTTTTGATCACTGAAATTGTGCAGAGTGGGAGCTGACTTGTCAAGTGATGTCATTGCTCCCAGAGCAGCAAATTGTCAGATGAAGTCAGGTTTGCTGTTTGCAGAGGAGCTACAGTGTCCTGTTAGGTTTGTGTGTGCTCTTCTGCCTGTGTGGTGAGGCTCCCTTCAATGTCGCTGAGGTGTTAAATTCACAACTGCTCTTTATGAGGAGAGCCTGAGGGGGCTGGAGCTCTTTAGCTTGGAGGAGACTGAGAGGTGACCTCAGCAATGGTTATCAATATGTAAAAGTGAGTGCCAGGAGGCTGGAGCCAGGCTCTGCTGGGTGGTGCCCAAGGACAGGACAGGGGCCACTGGGTGGAAGCTGAGGCATAGGAAGATCTGTGGAAACATGAGGAGGAATTTCTTCACTGTGAGGATGACAGAGTGCTGGCACAGGCTGCCCAGGGGAGTTGTGGAATCCTTCTCTCTGGAGATAGCCAAAACCCACCTGGATGTGTTCCTGTGTGATCTGGTATAGGAGATCCTGCTCCACAGGGGGACTGGACTGGATGAGCTTTGGAGGTCCCTTCCAGCCCCTGACATTCTGTGAAATTCAAAACTTTGTCTTAAAGCAGCTTAGAATTTTGTCATCCTTCAAATATGGAGATTAGAGATGAAAGATGTCAGTTTAAATACCAATTTACAGGAAAGGAAGAATGTTTGGCTTAAGGATATTGAATTTCCTTGGATGTGGTTGTGGTGCTTAATGCTGTTCTACAGGAGTCTTGGAGGATCTTCCAAGTTTTCAGGCTGTATCCCAAATGCTAATGTTCAGGCATTGACAGAATCTAGTGATCTGGCTCTTGAGAGGAGCTGGATGTGTGAGATTACAGCAGAGAGACCTCCTGGATTCAGCTGCAGTCCTCGAGAAATTAGTTTCCAGTAAATAGTCTTTGTGTGCCTCCTCGTTGCTTATCCTCTAATATATTGAATGAAGACAAAGGGCACTCTTCAGTGCTGAGCTTTTATTTACTTTGTTAGCTGATTCAAAATGCAGGAAGAAAAATAAATCCTGTCATGTCAGATGTGTTGTTCTGGTTTATCTTGGCACACCTGGAACTTGCAGTGTTGCCAGGGTGATTCTGCTGCAAGGTGAAAACATAGTTTCTGCTTCTGCCGGAGACTGGGATGTATCAGTAGCTCCAGCCCATGGTGTGAGCAGCACAGAGCTCTTCAGAGCATAACTCTCAATATGTGGAGGACAGAACATTTGGAACCTGAAGCTTTTAATAAAAATAACCTTCCTTAAGTAGTGGAAAAATCTGAGGACCAGATGTGTTCTGTGGAAGGGAAGCCCTCTCTGTACAAACTGAGTTAAATTCACTTACACAGATGTTACAGGGTTTGCTTTCCATACAAGCATGGAATGGTTTGAGTTGGAAGGGACCCTAAAGATCATCTAGTTCCAACCCCCTTCCCACAGGCAGGGTCTGCCTCCTCCTAGACCAGGGTTTTATTGCTCATTGGATTTTCCATGCTTCTGTCATGCTGTCTGATCGGAGTTCAGCAAACGACTTAGCAGCAGCAAATTTTAGCTTCTTAAAACAAGAGTTGGATAATCTTGCATGTGAGATCCTGAGTAACTTGAGTGGTTTTCCATGAACTCTGCCTGGAAAAAAGAGGAATGAGTTTTGCCAGTTGTAATGCAAAGCTCTGTTCTTTAAACATTAATGCTCTAAATACTTCTATTGAAGCCATTTTCTCTTTCAAAACGAAAGTGACCATGAAGACCTTCCTGAGGAATGTGACATTTCCTGGGTATTGATCTGTAGCACAGGGCTTGGCCTCCTGTCTGCATTGTTTTAGCTTTGCTGATGAAATAGTTGGGTTTGGTGTTGAAATGAGCAGTAGAAGGGCTCTGGTACTGAAGCCAGATGTGTGTTGGCAGGTGATTCTCCACACAGCAGGCACTTGAGTTGGCTGGAGAAAGCACAGAGCACTTCAGACTGGGGAGAACTGCAGGGGCTTTTAGAAAGGGACTCTTTGCAAAGGCCTGCAGTGAGAGGATGAGAGGCTATGGTTTGAAATGAGAGCAGAGAGCTTGGATGTGGGGAGCACAAGTTCTGCACCCTGAGGCTGCTGGAACACTGCAACAGGTTGCCCAGGGAGGTGGTTGAGGTCCCATGCATGGAGATCTTCAAGGAGAGGCTTGACAAGGCTCTGAGCAATCTGCTCTAGTGGAGGATATCCCTGCTGAGTGCAGGGGGTTGGCCTGGATGCCCTTTGGAGGTCCCTTCCAGCCCAGCCATTCTCTGACTACAAGTCAGTGCTACTTCTGCACTGCACACAACCTAACCAGCAGGGAGGAGGTCAATGTGTGTCCCACTGACATCTGCCCAAAGCCTTCCTGCTACTGTGGGGACAGCTTGCCCTGATTCCCTTCTCAGCCTGACTGCCTACCTTGCCCTGTTGGCTGTTGCCATTTGCAGTGCAGCCTGCAGTACACCTGAGTGCAACCTTTCTTGCTTTCTTCATGCCTTGTTGTACTTCATTTCATTTGTGTTGCACATGCAGTGACAAAAGATACAGAATATGATCCTGAATTGCATCATTGTAATTCTTTCTCATTACTGTTTTTTTTTCCCCCTTTATATATTAGGAGGCTAAACAGTACCCAAGGTGAAATCAGAGTTGGACCCAGCCATCAGGTAAGGGATTTTGTTCATGTTCCAATATCCAGAGGGCATGCTTTTGCCACTTCAGCTGTTCAGAGACTGCTTCTTTCAAGCTGTCTGCACTCACATGCTGTAGTGCTGGGTGATTATTAAAGTGTCTCTTTTGCCCACAGTTTACAGAAGTCATAATTACAGTAGCTTGTTTGTATTTCCCAGGCAGGTTTTTATACAGGCTTTCTTTTCCCTTTTTGATGCTGTAGAGAGGATAGGTTTTGGTTTTTAGAGATAGGGAGACCTCAGCTGTATTGTTTGTTTGACTGGGAGCAGCAATTAAGTCGTTTGGGTTATTAAAATAGGAGGTGAGAAAGCAGCCTGCATGGCTTCAAACAACGGGGAGCAGAATAAGGTTAAGACTCCAGGTGTTAGTTTGGTCATTCTAATTTGAGGGGAGTCCTTCATAAGCTTTGGAAAGAATCTATTTTAAAGAGCATTAAGCACAGCTTGCTCTGGGTTATAAGGCCAGATCTGTCAGGAGGAACTGAGTCCTCTCCTTTACCTGGGGAGGTGACTTTCTGCTGCCCAAGAGCTGGATTTTTGGCATCCAAGTGATGAATCAGAGAAAGCTTTTGGCTGGAAGGGACCTCTAAATGTCATCTGAGCAGGGACATCTTCGACTACATTTGGTGCTCAAAGCCCCAAGCAGCCTGACCTGGACTGTTTCCAAAGCTGAGGCATCTACCACCTCTTTGGTCCCCTTGATGAAGACTGAATGAAGATGGGATGTCTGATGCCATGTGTCATACACATTGTTCAATGCCTGTGTGTACTTGAGGTCCCAGATGAAGGCTGGAGCCTGCTGTTTCTGCAGCTGTGAAGTTACATTTAGCAAGAGTCTTATGGCCCAAGTTTTCCAACAATTGCTTAGACTGGAAAGGTCCCTAAGATAGGTCCAAAATGAATATTCCTTCAGCCTCTAAAAGTCTTGTTTACTTTTAAACATTTATGGAACCTATGTAAGATTCTTAAGGATGCTTTGTATTTAAAGGGGGGGAAAGAATCCTTGGCAATTAAACCTGTAGTGTTCTTTTCACTAGGCATAAGAAGAGGACTGTAAATGATACCTTCCAAACAACTTTCATCTCAAATTGCCATCTAATATTTTGGCAGGGATTAGTCACCTGTGCTGTAAGGTGTAATTACCAGGTGCATTTATGGATGGGGGGGAAGCAGGGAGAAGGTCCAGTGATGCAGAACACTGTTAATTTCTGCTTGCTTAACATTTTAAGCTTCCATTGTTCTTCCACTCATTTGCTGAGCACCTCAGTTTCTGACAGATGTCATGGCTAAGAGGATGTTTCCTCATCCTGTTAATTACTGTGAGGTATAATCTTAAGATATACAGACAGTTGATTGTAGGCCATGAAGGAAGTCAGACTGAAGGTCATAGTTGCTGCTTCCTCTTCTGTAGTCTGTAAAACTCATCTGCCCTACACACTGGTCTTGACTCAAGGCATGGACTCACTTTCTTCTGCTCCCCTTACTGAGAATAAAGCATGCAGAGCAGAATCTAGGAACAACTCTGGCATCCCAGCAGTGGTTTCTGATTAGTATCTGTTGCCTTCACTGTCCTTGAATTGTGCAAGTTGCAGATTCATAGATTGGTTTCAATTGGAAGAGACCTAAAGATCATCCAGTTCCAACCCCCTGCCATAGGCAGGGACCCCTCCCACTAGCCCAGGTTGCTCAAGGCCTCATCCAGCCTGGCCTTGAACACCTCCAGGGAGGGAACATCCACAACCTCCCTGGACAACCTGTTCCTCACTGTGAGGAGTTTCTTTCTAAGACTCAGTCTGAATCTCCCCTTCTCAAGCTTCAATCCATGCTGGAGGACCACTGGGAGGTTTTGACGCTTAGTGTACAGATCCCTCAAGCTCCTGTTTGTGTCATGACAGCAAGCAGGGACACAAGTGGGGATGAATGTTCTATAGAACCTCAGTTGTCCTCAACATTCACATGCACTGGAGTTGGAGAGTCTCTGCTAAATGTTATCCTCTGAAAACTTTTGTTTAACAAATCAGAGACCAGGAGGAAGCTGCTCCTAGGAGTAGCTCTTGTCACTAAGGATGTTCCTAGGGTACATGAGGATGAAGGTTACTGGTGAAGGTGCCCTGGTTGCTAGAACACATGGCTCTCAGAAATCTCATCCTGCTATAATGCTGGCTTAGCCTTTTCCAGAAGAGAAGTTCAATGACATAGCCATTTTCCCAGGCAAGAAGTGAAATAAAGTACAGATTAAAGAGCAGAACATGAAAGCATCTGAACCTGTGACTTGTAATTACTGGTTATGTCTGAATGTTGCCTCTCAAATATGTTTAGCTTGTAAGTATGGGAGGTAATTACAGGGCTTAAAAGCTGTTTCTGAAGAGGCTCTCAGCTATCTCATCCCATTGCAGCAGCTGACTAAAGATGCTAATTGGGTCTCTGGATACAGTGTGATACTTGTTTAGTGGCAGAGTTCATTTCACCCAGCCAGCTCACTTTCAGGAACTGTCTTTGTTTCTCTTTCTAGCTCTAATGATTTACTGAGGACTTGATAAAAAAAGCTACTGCCAAATGTGTGGGGTGTTCTGCTGATCCAAAATGGTACACGTGTGGTGGCCACCTTCTTGCATTCTTTCATATCAGTGTGTTACAGGAATATGTCTTAGCCTGGCCAGAAGGAGTTGCAACAGCATCTTGTTAACAACTGTTTCTTTGAGGGTAAATTATCCAACAGTGTTTGACTTCTGTACAACTGAGGACCACGGAATGGTCAAGCAGGACTTCACTAGTGGTGGTCTGAGAGGTGGTGTTTAACACAGGGGACATGTCAGCAGATGAGCTGCCCTTGTAGGGGAAGGGATGCTGGATGCAGTGAATAGACTGGGGCCTGGTGACCCTGTTCCTTAAAATTTCTGAACCCTGGATCAAATCATTCCACCACCTGTTGTCTTGAATGTCTGTTGTGCCTGAGATCATAATCCAAAGAATTTCCAAGCTCCTTCATTACAACCCTTGTGCACCCTCCTGACATCCATCACAGCTGTAATGTCTCTATCAACTCCCCATTTTTTTTTTCCAGGCTAAGCTTCCTGATCTGCAGCCATTTCCTTCCCCAGATGGTGACACAGTGACACAGCATGAAGAACTCGTGTGGATGCCAGGAGTCAACGACTGTGACTTACTTATGTACCTTAGGGCAGCAAGGTAATCTCAACCAAGATACCTCCTATGCCTTTTGGGTGCTGCAGTGGAAGTGCAGGCTGCCACGTGCGCCACAGTCACTCCTCTGCTGCTTTGCTCTGGCATGGATGTCTCTCAGATAAGCTGCAGTGTTGAGTTCAAGATAAGAATGCTGTTGGCCCAACACAGAATCTTTCCACTGACTGTGGCTTTTGGTTCAAAATGCAAAGCCAGCAGCATGTGGTGCAGTGGTAGAAAGAGTGTTGGATTTGTAACCTGTAGTAAGGGAGGTGACAGCTCTGAGTAGCACAGCCCTCAGAGTGGGATGCCAGAGGCTGAGTTTCTGATAAGCTTTAGCTTGCAGTTCCTCCAGATCTCTGGTGTGCCAGGTGGATTCATCAGGTACACTGATGGGCTTCATAATAATTCAGAGTTTGAGTCAATGTAGTTTGCAAGAGTTCAGAGCTGTGGGGAATACACAGTCTAGAAGCTGTTCTCTTACAGAGTAAAGCTAAGGCAAGAGCTTTGCTGTCTATGCTCAGACTCTGTCCTCATGCATGGAGGTTTTATCTGCCATAATCCTGAGCAGGCTTTGGTGCTCCTGCAGTGCAGGTTTTTAATTGCTGAAATGGACTGAGATTGGATTTTAATCTCCAGTGAATTATTCCATATGCTGAGATGTCTCAGGTTTGCCTAACCAATCAGTGTTTGTGGTGCCTTGTTTCACTACTTCCCATAGTGTCACAAGGCCCTGCAATCTGTCATCTGAGGTGTAAATATACTGTGTATTGCATGGTGTGCATCAAACAGCAGCTGAAGAATGTAAACTTTTTTCCCCCCCCTCCAAACTGTAAAGGAGCATGGCAGCTTTTGCAGGCATGTGTGATGGAGGATCCACAGAAGATGGTTGTGTTGCAGCCTCCCGTGACGACACCACACTTAATGCTCTCAACACAGTAAGTATGGAGGTTACTGCATGGAAGGACAATCTTCCCATTTGTTTCTGGACTCCTTAAAGCATACAGTGCACAAAGTATTTAGGAGGCAAAAGAGATTTTTGGGATCACAATAGGAGTATGATAGGAGCCTAGGATACATAACTTCCTTCTGGGTACCAGCTGCTCTTCCAAAATGCAACCTACAGAACTTCAGTGATCCTCTTCTGAGTGATGTCAATAAGATCTAGTGCATGGCAAGCTGCTCAGGTCAGCTACACCAGGTGGAACTGGTACTTACTCACCTGGCACTTGACCTGCCTATTGGTCCTTTCATTGGGCCCAGTGAGTTTCTAGCTGTAGGAAAGGAGTAGTTAGTTCCTAGAAGAAAGATCCACAGTGCCATCAGATCTTTAATGTCATGTACATGGTCATGACTGACTGCAAGTTCTTCCTCTTGTGATTCAGGCTTAACACTTCTGTTTGGGGGTGTATATATCCATTTACTTCTTGTACAAGCACCATGTGTGTAAGTGGTGGTTATGTAGGTGGGAGTGTGTTGAGGTGCTCCCAGTTTCACAATGAACTCTTGTGGGGAGGCTGGGGAGCATTCCCACCAGTAACTCATGAGACATGAAATGGGTTTTTAAGATCCAACTGAAGAAACTTACCTGTCATTCTATACTTTTTGGTGACATAGTGAAATCCATAGTTGTTTGTTTACCTAGAGCCCTGTCTGCAGCTTTTGGAGGATTGTGATGGTAATGACTCAAAGCTATCTTTTGTTGTCTCTTTGATACTTCCTTCCTGAAATAGAATAAAAGGATTTAGTGTAACTGGTCACAGGTTAGGCTGAAGAAGCAGACAGACAGATGTGCTGACTCTACCAATAAACAATATTTTCTTTTTTTTTTGTTTATCACCTTCTATCCATAAAACACATCTTGGAAGTATGAACAGCTGAGTTCCATCCTGGTATTTCATGGTTACTGGCTACGTTCTAATCCCATCTGAAAGCTGTGGAAAGGACAGGATGTACCCTTTGCTGAATGAGTTCCTAGCTCAATCTGTGTTAGGGACAATGTGCAGACTCAAGGACAGCTGGTAAGGCTGGAAGCTGGGAGCAGCTTCAGTTGAGCATGTGGTTTGTGAAACTGCCAAGGAGAGGATGCAATGTGTAGCTTCAGATTGAATTTTCAGAGGCCTTTCCTAAAGATCCTGCCTCAGTGCTCAGCACTCCAGCTATCTCCAGCAGCTCAGACATTGTTTGCTGACACTACTTGAGGCTCAGGTAATTTGTTTTCACTCAGTAAAAATGAAACTGCTGATGATACCAACAAAAAAAACCAACTGAGGATATTGTACTGCAAAAAGGCTGAAGTGTCAGACCTAATGACCACAGTCTGCTTCTGCTCACTGTGCTTTAACTATTGACAGTTGCAGAGTTTTGAATTTTTTAAAACATTTTAACCAATTTTGTATTAAATTCTCAGGCCTTTCTATGATACACATCAGAAACTGAGTGAAAATCATCTCTCTGTTCAGAGGAAACATCCTAAGCCTGTTGCTGTTTGGTGTATTGGAGTGCAAGTGGCTTCACCAGATGACAGGCTGGAGAAGTGGGACAGTGCCCAGCTGCATGAGGTTCAACAAGTCAAAGTGCAAGGTCCTCTGGGTCAGGCCAATCCCAGGCCTGGGTGCAGAGTGGATTGAGATTATCTCTGAGGAAAGAGACTTGTGGGTGTTGATTGGGAAGCTCACTGTGAGCCAGCAATGCCCTCATGCCAGAAGGCAGCTGTGTGCTGGACTGCAGCCAGAACAGTGTGGCCAGCAGGGCAAGAGAGGGAGTTCTGCCCCTTGACTACTGAGACCCCACCTCAAATACTGTCTCCTGTTCTGGTGTCCTTAGCATAAGAAGGACACAGAGCTGCAGGAGCAGCTCCAGAGGAGGGCCACAAAGATGATCCAAGGGCTGAGGGACAGTAGGGTTAGCCTGGATCTTAGGAAGGAGCTCTTTCCAGTGAGGGTGGTGAGACTCTGCAGTAAGCTGCCCAGGGATGTGGATGTCTCCTCTCTGGGGGTGTTGAAGGCCAGGTTGGACAAGTCCTTGAGCAGCAAAGCCTAGTTGGGAGGCATCTCTGCCCGTGGAGAGGAGATTGGAGTAGATGTTCTCTAAGGTCCCTTCCAACCTAAGTCATTCTGTGAATCACATGGAATGTGCTTAACTGATGTGGTTTTGTTTTCACTGTCAATAAAACATCTCATTACAGGAGCCTTTTAAATACTTGAGAGTGTTGCAGGAAGCTCAGTCTGTGTATGTTGTAGAACTGGTTTCTACCTGGTCAGATCCATGATTAGCTGTGTATGACTTGATCTCCACTAGAGTTAAAATACCTCTGTTCTTAACCTGAGCAGTGGTCCTTGGCTAGCAGTAGCTGACCAAAACCACTTGCATTGGTTTCTTGTTTTATTTCTGCTTCTATTTGAGTGCCTCAGCTTTTGTCTTCTTTCCTGCCACAGACAGCATTAAAATAAAGATGTAAAATGTGCCCCTGTAATACTGAATAAACAGCAAGAGGACTCTCATTCTTCATCTCTAAAACTGTTTAAATAGAGTGTGCACTCACATGTGTGACCCTCTGACAGCCAAGATCAAATTCTGTACCCAGATTAAAAGCTTGCTGCTTGTTCTCACTTCTGCATCTCCACAGCCCACTCGTTTCTCAGTGCTTCACAGCACACTACAGAACTGAGGGGGATCAGAGAATGATGGAGGTTGGAAGGGACCTCCAAAGGTCATCTGGTCCAATCCTGCTGGACATGTGCAAGGCTTCGTCCTTTGGTTCCTTTCCCAAAAGGCAGTCAGTGAGTGTGTTTGCACTGACTTGCAGTTCAGTCTGCATTCCACATCCTCTTCTCTTTCTTCCCTGGTTTACATTTTGTTTCCTTCCTTTCTCTTGGGATGGATGCCATCTGATTCTGGTGGCTCACCAGTCCAAGGTTTGTAAGTTAGTCCTTACAGAAGAGTTCTTGGAATTGGACTCTTTTTCTCTGTGTCATCTGTAATAGTGAAAGACTCAAGCAGAAAATACACTGCTTCACCATCTGCTTTCATTACCCCCTTTAACCCCTGGGGAGTCTAAGGAGCCTCTTGTTACACTTGCAGATTTCTTGCTTAGTCCCCAAATATTCTGGTCCTGTTCTGATTCTTTGTGTATTTCCAGTGCACATTTATTTTGAAAATCACTGCTGAGTCATTTTCTGACTGGGGGAAAGTTTCACACCTCTGAGCTCCAGGCACTGTACAAACCTTTCATTCATCTTCTTCATCTCCTTAGTCTCTCTGCAATATTTTTAATTGCTGCTGTTGTGACTTCCTCTTCCCCTTCATATGACATCATACTATGGAGCAGTAAGACTTTATCCTCTGGTGTCCTTGAAATCATCTCATTATCTTCAGCTTTGAACTTTCTCCTTTGTAGGTATTGTGGTGCTCATCCTCTGCTCCTCCCCAGGCTGGTTTTCAGCCCTGTATTGGCACAGTGGAGTTCTCATTGCATGTTTGGCCTGACCAGGGACTGTCGTACTTCCCAGAGAAGAGGAGAGTTTGCAGGCTTTGGCCTTAGTGACTACTGGAAGTTCCTGAGGCTTCTGAGATGTTGGATTTCTTTTTAATTCCTCCTTTAAAAGCCTGCTCTGTGCACTGCTAACTGTTCATTTATAATTCCTGGAGAGCTGTGAAGATGTATTCCTTCTTCACTTGGAATTTTCCCAGAGAAGAGTGTGGAGGGGTTGGGTTATGAGTAATGGGTCTGTCAGGTGGGATATTTGAAGGAACTTTGATTTCAGATTGACTTCTTTGATTGACACAAGTAGATAGTTTGTTGTCCTGACAAAATGCTGCCCTCTCCATCTTCCTATTCACCATTTATTTAAGCCACACCAGATTTATCTGATAAATAATTTGCAGGGGCTTCACCCTGCACTAAGTTGTGTTTTTGTTTAGGAATTATCACCTACCACTTAGAAGATGGATGTCCAAAAAATTGGTATGCTGTGATTCCTTATTATGGAGATGTAATAAACTTCTGAGCAGCCCTTCATATAAATCAGCCTTGACAAGCTCCTTTGCTAGTGTTTTATTTATGTAATAACAGATGCTGCAGCCCCTAGAATGATTTACTGTTAATTATACCAGATAGAAATGAAGATCATGGGAGGCACAGTGCAACATACATCCATACATATATATATCAGTTTGTGGAAATGATTGTTCACTTTATGTTCCAGGTAAATTGCAGCTCCTCTTCCTTTGTCTGCCTGTTGGGATTTGATGCCCATTTGTCACTGGAACCCTCAGGAAGGGAACAGTTTGCATTTAGAGGTGATTGCCCTCCTGATGAGTGCTGGCATCACACTGAGAGGCATGGAGGAGAACCTTTTAGTTCTGCAAACCTTTCACCCTGGTAGCTTGGGATGGAGATGATCTTTTTTTGTTACCAAATCATAAACCAAGCAGCTGAATTTGGCTGACTTGCTAAAACTTAGCTGGGTTTTGTGCTTTGCTGAAATATTCATGAGTGGAGGTCGTTTGATTCATTAGACCTTAAAACCTTAGTCCTGTGAAATGCAAACTTCCATATTCAGTGCACTTTTGTTTTCCCACTAACATCATTGAGCCATAATCCATGAAGCCATTTGTGTGTCACCAACTGGTAGGTGATGGAAACAGTTGTTTGATAGCTACCAAGTTGCTCCTGTCTTGTGAGCTGGAGAACCTGTGGTGGTTTGGGAGTTAACCTGCCCCCCACATACTATGAAAATGACCCAGACTAGACTCAGGCAGCTGGAAGCTAAGGACTGAAGCTCTATTTACAGCTCAGCACAATGTACAAGCAGAGATATACACAACAGACAGGAATGGTTACAGAGACAGACAAGTTAAAGGTAATACAGAAACACAACTCCCCTCCCAGAAATCAGAGTGCCCAGGAGGGGCTCCCAACCACCCTTCCACCTTCTCCCCACCCCTCTACCTTACCCCAGGCTTTGCCTTATGTGCAAGGTGAGTTTGGAGGATGGTCAGGGGGGGTTAGAAGCAGAGTGCTTAGTTAGGTTACTCAGCAGAGGCCTGCAGACACAAAAGCTCCCAGAGGGACAAGACTCTCTCTGTCTTACCTATATTTGTGTCCTTGTTCTTATATGTCTCAGCAAGTAGACATCACTGTGTGTTTTCTTTTCACAGCCTATACTATATTTTTTTTTTCATTAAAATATTCGAATTAGCTCCAAACCAGCACAGAACCTCAGAAACCAAATGGAAATGTTGATTGGAGTTACCCCCAAACCTTGTCTTGGGTTGCTGTGGACAACCTTACTGCATTCTGAGAGGCAACCATGGTTGATGTGAAGCTTTTATAATTAATACTCACTACTAATGCACTTTTTAGAGTGCTTTTGGGCTTGGAGTGTGGATAAGAATCACTTTTGAATAATCAGAATGCCATCAAAAAGCTCTTCAAAAGATTATCTTTACAAGATACCTGTGGAGATCCTGAGGTAAAGGAAAATCACAGAATCACAGAATGTCAGGGGCTGGAAGGGACCTCCAAAGCTCATCCATCCCAACCACCCCTGCAGAGCAGGATCTCTTGTACCAGATCACAGCAACACATCCAGGCAGGTCTTCAGTATTTCCAGAGACTCCACAACCCCCCTGGGCAGCCTGTTCCAGTGTTGTGTCACCCTCACAGTGAAAAGATTTCTCCTCATGTTTAAATGAAACTTCCTGTGCCTCAAATCATGCAGGTGAGACCAGGACTTAATCAACCAATTGTGGACTGCTGGGGTTGTGGAGTTTTTGTGTGTGCATGTCTGTTTTAGGCTAATTGAGATTTGGAAATCAATCAAATAAGCTTAGAATTCATTCTTTTCCCAGGTCAGACTAATTTAATTAGTGCAAAGAGCAGAAATGGCTGGCAAATAGGTTGGGGTGGGGGAAAGTATGCTCAGAAAGTTCATCCTGCAGTGTGGTAGAAAGCTGGTGCTCTGGATCTGGCAGTCCATGGGAAGATGGTGAATATTGAACCATAAACAGAATTTCTGGCTGTGGAGTAAGTGTTGGGGTAGATCTTGGTGTAGTTTCATCCCTCCCTCTGTCTTCCAGAACTCTGATATTTAGTATCAGCTCTGCTTTAGGATCCTTTCTGTGCTCCATGCTAATAGAAACAGAGGGCAGATGTAGGCTGGAGATAGAGAAGAAATTCTTGACAGTGAGGTTGGTGAAACACTGGAACAGGTTGTCCAGAGAGGTTGTGGATGCCTCTTCCCTAGAGGTGTTCAAGGCCAGGCTGGATGAGGCCTGGAGCAACCTGGGCTGGTGGAAGGTATCCCATGGCAGGGGGGTTGGAACTGGATGATCTTGAAGGTCCCTTCCAACCCAACCTCTTTTATGATTCCCTGTGGGTATCAGTTCTGTAGACCAGCAGCCAAGCAGCTGGAAGTGACCCTGTGCAAGCTCAGTGTCCAAGAGTCTCAGAGGCTGTGGTCACTTGGACACGGGGTGGGGGTTACCTTTTGGTGGGGAAATCAGAGAGGCAGCAACTCTGATAAGGAAATGCCAGCACTTGATCTTGCATGGAGGAAAGGCAAAGCATCATATGCTAATGGTGCATAAATCTCTCTTTGCTGAGAGCATTGTTCTGACTTCTCCTAAGACACCAGGACATGGGAACTTGTCATTATGAGTGACAAACCTGACAGTGTAATATCAGTCTAAGCAAATTCAGTTCGGAGAAAGATGTCACCCAGACAAATTACTCCCTGTTTTAACTTGCCCTTAGACCAGATTTTCTTGTTCATTAACTACAGACAAGCTTGCAAGCATAAAAAATTATTTAAATACATGTTAGCATTTCTTCTTATTACTGCTTTTCCTTTTGGATGAATCAGCTCCTCTCGTGGTTCAAACGAGGTAGCGTAGCACTTCAGGGGCCATCACTCTCTGCCTGGGCTTGCTGCAGAATGAAGCCACTTCTAGTGGATGAGACAATTTTGGCACTTTGAGTTTTCATTTGTCCTTATCCTTGCTCTTAGGGGAGAAACTTCAGCCCTTCAGTTGTGAGATGAGTCAGGGAGTCTTTATAGAGTAACTCTCGAAAGAAGCTGATGTAAAGGGCCAAAAGGTCCTGCTGTGGGTACTTGTCTGAATGCTTGGGACTATAAATACTCCTTTTTGGTTGGTTTTTAACTACTCTTGCAAGTTTAGCAGGTATTTGAGAGGTTCTTGCCCTGGCTGCTGGGGGAGCAGTGCCCATGTCTGCAGTGGTGACCCACAGGCCAGCTGGCACCCTTGGCTCCCTCTGCTGTTCTCTTCTTCCAGCTGTTCAGCAGTGCCTCAGCAGTGCCAGTGTGAGAGAAATGGATGGAAGACAAACATCTGGCTCTTCAGTCTCCATCATTAGCATCTTGGAGCACTTTGTAGCAATTAGAGTTATTGAGAAGCTTAAAATAGAGTAGAACTAGGAGGAGGAGAGAGGGAAGTTGCTGCTTTCCCCTCCCAGAGCAGCAGAGACTGATTTCTATGTTTTCAAGCTGTCAGATACCACAAATGTGAGATATTTAAAACCCCAGAACTGGTTGCAACTTCCTCCTGAATCAGCTTCCTGGTTCTTGTCACCAACTTCTTGTGTTAGGTTCCAGTTCAAGATCAAAACTTGCCAGTTCTCTGTGGCAGCCTTTGGGCCAAGAGGCATTGCTGGGCAGAGACTTTTTTGTTGCACAGTTGAGGTCCTTGACTGGTTAAAGCATCCCTTGTCCTCGGGCACCAGAGGGAGCTCAGCAGAGCCGTTCTCTTGTCTGTGGTTTGTTTTTTTTCTCTTCTGATCTGGATTGTTTAGTGTGTTGCAGCAGGTGGGAGGAGGTAGGATTTCAGAGAGGAGGGGGCAAGGAAATTCCTGGAATGAAAGGGCATGTGGAGCTTAGTGCCTTGTTGGCTGGGAGACATGGCTGACAAGAGTCAAACCTTCTCCTTTTGGAGGGTGAGCACTTTAGAGAATGCTGCAGACCTGAAAAAGAAGTTTTTGCTGTTTCACTTAATGAGATTTATTTGCCATGGAGCATATTCCATTGGATAGCAGGGCAGGATGTCCACACCTGTACAGACAATCTGCAGCAAACTGAGATTTCTCAGCTCTGCTACTGAAAGAAGTGGCCTGGATTACATTTGGTATGAAATTGAGTGCTTGAATTAGCATAATTACAGCAGAAGACCAAGCTACCTAACCACATGGCAGTCGTTCTGCTGTTCATTTCATCCTTCTCCCTCTGTTTTCTACCCTCTTGAGCATGGTTCAGTGTTAGAGCTGTTAACCATTTTCACCACTGTCCCCTTCAGTCAGTGGAGCAAATCCCTCATTAATAATTGTGATGCTCTTAAGCCTGCATAGATTAAAATAACTGATGCTTAAATAGGGCTGTTATGTAAATGTTGGCAGGGCAGTCCCAGGCAAATGCCATCCTCCTTGCCTCTTCCAGCCAGTGTCTTTCTTGGCAGCAGTTGGACATGGTCTTTGACTTACCTGCATTTTTTGGGTCTCAAAATGCTCCTGCAGTACTGGTGGTGTTTACCTCCTGGTTGGCAGGTCAAACTTTAGGTCTTTGTGCCCTGACAAGTGGTGTGCTTTGCCTGTGCCCACTGGAAGAGCCAGCACACCAACCTGGGAAACTCCTCATTCCACTGCTGCCTCCTATAAATGCTGCCCGTGACTGCGTCCCCCTCCAAAACATATCCTGCCCAAATAATCCCTTTTGCTTTTATTGGCTTTTCTGGGTAGATTTCAAAGCAGTTGAGTACTTCCTCACTGTATAGTGGCAATTTTTCTTGAGAGTAAAAGCCTCTGGAACCTAATTGTGTTCTTAATGGACTGCAATTATTTAATATTGTAGCATGAATGCAGCCTCACTCAGATGGGCTTTTCAGCAGAGCTCATAATGACTGTAATTGCAAAAGGATGCCTTGCTGAAGTAGAGGCTGCCAGATGCAATGCCATTCTGAGCTGCAAAGGTCACAGTAAAAGGGACATTTAAATTAAGTTATAAATTACAATTGAAGAACAATATTTTGATGAGCAAGAGCAGAGATGTCGGAGCTGCGAGATGTAATTCATGGCTTCATTACAGAACAGAGGTGCCTGACAGCTGAGCCATGCCAAAAGGAGAATTTATTTGCAACAGCACACAGGCAGAAAATGGCAGCTCTGCTGAGAGGCTGAGGAGAAACCTGAGACCCTGCAGTCGTGTGCAGGCTTTATGGTAATGAGGCCTGCCTGGGCTCTAGCGTTGTTTAATGACTGTTGTAATACAAATGAGCTTTTGGGACAGGTGCACGTTCAGGCTGTTTCTTGCCTCTCAAATGCTGCTCTGTGCTACAGGAGGTGCAGTGTTTTCTGTTTGCAAGTACAGAACAGCTTTGCCTTGCTTCCTTTTTGTTCCAGCTGCGTGTACCTAATGTCTCAGTGCTTCCAAATGCAGAGGGCAGGATTCGTGCTCAGGATGGTGCTGCTCTAGGTGAGAGGACAGCAATGGAGTCTTTATGGCTGCACCTTCAAAAGTTCAACCAGAAGTTAATGAAACCATAGGCAGTCATCATTAGCTGTTATTTATATGTTGGAGTTGCTTGCCAATAAAGTGCTTATGGATATTAAATGACTCCAAGTAATAAGCAGAGAATGAGCCAGATTGAAACACATAAATTTAACTTTGCCAGACATTAAACAAAAAAAAAAAAAATATTTTCCCTTTTTGCTGCATTATCCCACTCCTGGCACTTAAAAAACCTTTTATTTTTCCTCCTTTCTTTTTTTTTTTTTTTCCTTTTTCCCCCAGCTCACTAAAAGTAACATTTTCCAGGAGACTCTAAACCTCTATCAGGTCTCTTGTTTTCACATCTGTGTTTTCCCTCTTCTGTGACTCCTTTCACATCTGTGCTTATGGCTTTTGTGGTTGTTATTCATGTGATTGCTTGATCCAAATGCTTATATTTTGTGTTGCTGATTGGGGGCAGCTCTGCTGGCCTTGTAAGCTCTTCTATTTTCCAGTCACCAGAGCAGTTAGCTGCTTGTCAGACCAGACCATTCTTTCTGGCCTGCTCTGATTTTCCTTCTTTTTTTTGCAGTTTGAACTGCTTGGGCAATTTGGATGCCAGGGTAAAAAAAAAAAGCCCACATGTTGTCCTTGAAGCAAAATAAAGATGCCCTCCAAGTTACAAAAAGGCTTTGGCATTACTGCATGTTTTGGGAGGGAGGAGGGAGGGAAGAGAAACAGAGGCCCCATTCTCTTCAACGCCATCAAATTTCCTAAGTGAAAAATCTTCTCAGGAGTGGCATGCACCAAAAAAAAAAACAAAGCATTTGCAAGGTGAGCTGGCAAAACAAACAGAGGTTGGGTTTTTTTTTCTTCAAGATGGACTTGTTCCCAGTGCTGGAGTGCAAACAAGGAGAAAAATTCATGTGTACCCAGTAGGAAAGACAACATCTTACTTCCATGCCTTTTAAGTAGGGATTGCATGCCACAGGAGCCTTAGCAAAGCAAACTAGAAAGGAGTCTGAAGTCAGCAGTGCTGTTTGAGTGAGGACACAGCACTGGCACTGTAGGTGCAGCTTCCCTCCCTTAACCCTATCCTTGTGGCTCTGAGCACTGGCACTGCAGGTGCAGCTGCTCTCCCTTAGCCCTTGCCTTGTGGCTCTGAGCACTGGCACTGCAGGTGCAGCTGCTCTCCCTTACTGCTATCCTTGTGGCTCTGAGCACAGGCACTGCAGGTGCAGCTGCTCTCCCTTACTGCTATCCTTGTGGCTCTGAGCACTGGCACTGCAGGTGCAGCTGCTCTCCCTTAACCCTATCCTTGTGGCTCTGAGCACTGGCACTGCAGGTGCAGCTGCTCTCCCTTAACCCTATCCTTGTGGCTCTGAGCACTGGCACTGCAGGTGCAGCTGCTCTCCCTTAACCCTATCCTTGTGGCTCTGAGCACTGGCACTGCAGGTGCAGCTGCTCTCCCTTAACCCTATCCTTGTGGCTCTGAGCACTGGCACTGCAGGTGCAGCTGCTCTCCCTTAACCCTATCCTTGTGGCTCTGAGCACTGGCACTGCAGGTGCAGCTGCTCTCCCTTAACCCTATCCTTGTGGCTCTGAGCACTGGCACTGCAGGTGCAGCTGCTCTCCCTTAACCCTATCCTTGTGGCTCTGAGCACTGGCACTGCAGGTGCAGCTGCTCTCCCTTAACCCTATCCTTGTGGCTCTGAGCACTGGCACTGCAGGTGCAGCTGCTCTCCCTTAACCCTATCCTTGTGGCTCTGAGCACTGGCACTGCAGGTGCAGCTGCTCTCCCTTAACCCTATCCTTGTGGCTCTGAGCACTGGCACTGCAGGTGCAGCTGCTCTCCCTTAACCCTATCCTTGTGGCTCTGAGCACTGGCACTGCAGGTGCAGCTGCTCTCCCTTAACCCTATCCTTGTGGCTCTGAGCACAGGCACTGCAGGTGCAGCTGCTCTCCCTTAACCCTATCCTTGTGGCTCTGAGCACTGGCACTGCAGGTGCAGCTGCTCTCCCCTGTGGCTTGGGGCAGGTGAGTGGAGGTTGTTGTTTCTTTGCACGGAGGTGCAGTCCTGGGAGCTGACACTGATGTAGGCAGCAGAGACACATTTCCAGCTATCCTTCTATGGCATGTTGGGATCTTTGCCCTGTGGGGACAGGTTTGACAGCAGTGGCTGCTGAGTGACCAGGGGTGATGCAGCAGCCTGCAGAGCTGTCTGTGGCTCCAGTGTGTGAATGTAGCTCCCAGCAGCAGCCTGCAGAGAGCTGAGGGAAGGGAATGGGGAGGACATTACTGCTGGGGAGTCAAAGCATTTGTGTGTTCTGTGGTTACTCTGCATTAGTAGATAGTCACAACAGCTGCAGAGAGTATCTATTAACTTGCCTTCAGGTGAAAATGAATAGCAGCCCAGTCTGGCTTCCTTGTTGCCATTCCTGTCAGCTGTTGCAGTGCAGTAACAGCCTGTATGCCATTGTCACTGCCCTTGTTGGTAAGGGAAAAAAATGCTCAGGCCACCAGTGAAGGAACATTGCTGTTTGTTCTCAAAGCATGTTGCAGTTAATGATCAGAGAGCTCTTTGTGCAGGAATGACCTGCTATTTTTAGGAGTATTTTGCTTGCTTTAAAAGCTCCTCAAGTATAAATACATTTTGAATGCCCCAATAACTTGGTGGAGGTAGAAGAGCACCTTCAAGGTCTGTGTTTACTTCTGAGAGGAGATCTGAGGCAGTTTGTCTGAAGTGTAACCCATAAAGTGCTTACTAATTGCTTCCTTACACAGCTGATAACAGATCCCTGGCAGGAGGAGGGCTGCAGGAGGACGGTTCCTGTGCTGTCACTGTTCTTGATCCCTGCTCTGTTCTCAGTCTTGGGGAGAGTTCAGTTATTATAGTGCCTGTTAAAATGTTTTCTGAGACTGACCAGGCACAGGTCTGGCAGCATTGATGCTCCTGGAGAATGGGATGCAGATGGCTGAGGATAAATTCTGGATGGGAAGAAAAAGCAGGAGATAATCAGTGCATAGAAACATCCTTTGGTTGTAAAGAAACTTTTGTGGGCCTTGAGAAGTCTGTGATGTTAATTGATAGCTCTGAAGCTTTGGTTTGCATTAAACTACCTCTTGTGTCTTTAGGGGATTCTTCCTGAAAACCATTCTCCCTTTTGGGTGGGGGAAGATAATTCAGTTTTTAGCATCCCAGCAATGTTTCTTCTTGAGATCATGTTCAGAAGATACAGAGCAGGCTCCTGACTGCTTCAGTTCTCCAAATCCCACGGTGCTGTGGAGATAGGATGGGCTTTACACTTGCAGTTCTGCTGAAGGTTTCCTATCAGGAGTTGAGAGCTGAAGGTTCTCAAAGGTTCATTGTTGAATTTTTCCCTTTTTTCAGTGTAGTTGTTCTTCTGCCTCATTGATTTCCAAGTCTGCTGTCTACTTCAGACAGCTTTTGGTCATATAGATAGGAGATACTGCATCCAGTTCTGGGCTCCCCAGCTCAAGAGGGACAGGGATCTGCTGGAGAGAGTCCAAGGGAGGGCTGCAAGGATGCTGAAGGGACTGCAGCACTGCCTGAGGAGGAGAGGCTGAGGGTCTTGGAGCTGTTTGGTCTGGTGAAGAGAAGACTTAGATGGAATCTAAACAATGTTTATAAATATTTGAGGGCTGGGAGTCAAGAGGGAAGGGACAAACTCTTCTTGGTTGCACCCTGTGGTAGGACAAGGGGCAAGGGATGGAAACTGCAGCACAGGAAGTTCCACCTGAACATGAGGAAGAACTTCTTGAGTGTAAGGATCCCAGGGCCCTGGCACAGGCTGCCCAGAGAGGTTGTGGAGTCTTCTCCTCTGGAGCCTTTCCAGCCCTGTCTGGATGTGTTCCTGTGTGACCTGTGCTGGATTCTCTGGTCCTGTTCTGGCAGGGGGTTGGACTCCATCTCTGGAGGTCCCTTGCACCCCCTAACATTGTGTGAGCCTGTGAGTTGAGGGTAGAAAACAAGGTACACTCTAGACTGTGACCCCTTGAAAGAGAGACATCAACTTAGACATCCCTGGCTGCACTTCTGCACTCCTGTAGCTATCTGCAGAGGTTTGGCTTCTCTCCATCCTTGCATTCCAGCAGCACGCTGATCTTTGTAGTGCAACAGAAATTAAGGGAAATTTCTGGATGGGTAAACTTCACATCCCATGTCTTGCAGTCCCTCCTGTATGTCAGTTTTTCTGATAGGTTTTAGGGATCTGGATAAAATACACTGTGTAAAATGCAGCTCCTTTTGTAAAGTAGTTTGCCAGAGCTTTTAAAATGTTCTTTGGAATTTCTGATGTTAAAAAAAAACAAACAACACTTTGAGTTATCTACAAAACCTTCAGTGCTTTATGGCCTCAAAACATGATCTGGGAGAAGTTTAGGAAGGAAGGGGAAAACAGATTTGTTTTAATACTGTTTCTGCTGCTATCCCAATTACCCTTCAGGTTGTTTAAATCTAACTTCATATATCACCAGCAAAAAAAAAAATAAAAATAATTAGGCATAGAACATCTCATGTGGCCCCTTGTAGTGGTTTTGCTCCAGTATCAGATCACTGCTAATTCCACTGAATGATCTATTTGTCTTCTTTATTTTTTAGCTACATGAAAGTAACTATGATGCTGGAAAAGCCCTGCAGCGCTTGGTGAAGAAACCTGTGCCAAAACTGATTGAGAAGTGTTGGACTGAAGATGAAGTGGTAGGGAAACAAATTATTCCCTTGAGCCTTATAGTTCATGTTGCTTCTCTTGCTTCTTTCTTTCTTTGTTCTTTTTTTCTAAAGAGGTTATCTTGATGGGAAGGAAGAGGGGCAAATGATTTCCTGCACGGGATCAATTTGTGCAGGATTCAGGCCTCTGATATGCAGAACTTTATTAGATTGGGGGGAAAAGCCTTTGAATGGTAGAATAAAAGAGGAGAAAATCAAGTGCAGGAGGAAACTCTTCACAGTGAGAGTGGTGAAGTACTGGAACAGCTTACCCAGGGTTGTGGTTGAGCTCTCATCCCTGGAGACACTCAAGGTCAGACTTGCTGTGGTCCTGGGCAGCCTGATGTAGCTGGAACTGTCCCTGCTGCCTGCAGGGGGGTTGGACAAGATGACCTTTGAGGGTCCCTTCCAACCTGATGCCATCTGTCAGTCTGTGGAAGTGACTGAGAGGGTAACAGAGAATCACACAGAATTATTGAGGCTGCAGTTGACCTCTGAGATCATCAAGTCCAGCCTGTGACCTAATGCCATGGCACTAAGTGCCACATTGAGACCCTGGCACAGGCTGAGGGTGG
>VWYK01019743.1:15608-27424 GCA_013399775.1 Semnornis frantzii | reverse complement strand
GTAAATATTCCTGTATATAGTGTATATATTTGCTTGTGTATTGTGCTGAGCTGTAAATAGAGCTTCATCTCTTAACTTCCAGCCGGCTGAGAGTCTAGTCTGGGTCATTTTAAAGTGTGGGGGGGTGGGGAACTCCCAAACCATCACATCTTTTCACTCTTACTTATGACAAGACTTACCTGGCAGGCATCCACCCGTCCCTCCAAGTATCCAGCACACAACATTCCAGATGTTATTGCTCCACCATACACTTCTCTTCTATTACAAATGTCTGTACTTATAATTTTCACTTCTGCTTGTCGAAGCTGATTAACACTAGAGCCTAGGAGAAGTGGCATTAGGACTTTCAGACAGAGTATGCAACCAGAATCACACAAGGATCAGGAGAAGCCATATTTTCCTACAGCTTTTCTGCCACTGCAGGCAATGAAGAGAGCTACCTAGGCAATGTCTTAGAAAGAAGAATGTTTCCTTCCTCCCAGCCAAACTCAATGTCTTAGAAAGAAGAAGATTTCCTTCCTCCCAAAGTCCTTCACTTGTTCTCAAACATAATAGCCCTTTCCCATCATCCATCCTCACCAGATACAATTGGTATTATGGACAAAGATTTTTCTACGTGCCTCACTGTTGAATTCAGCTGTAGGATCCAAGGTATGTCCTTGGCATGATTGAAAAGGTCTATTTGGTTAAGTGCAGTGTAGCTTTGGACAATCACTGCACACTCCAGGAGTCTGCCATGAAGCACAATGGCTCTCAGAAACGGCTTCCTAGTCCTGTCATCTCTGACCTCACTGATATGGACTAATTTAACTAAAGTTCACTTAGGTCACTGGGTGAAGCCTGAGTCAGGAACAACGAGAGGATAACTGATGAAAACTGTCATGATCCATCTGTGACATTATGATCCATCTATGACAAAGATGAATGGCAAAAGAACTCACATCAGAGATAATCCCACAGGGACTTGGCCAGTGCAAACAGAGAATAGACTGTACTTAACCAGCACAGTGCATGCAGCAATGAAAAACAGCTGCTCTGACTCCTCACAGGCTAACCTTTGGGGTCTTTCCCTCATACATCAATAAACTGACCAAGCTAGATAACACTGAACTAAGTCCATGTATGATCAAAATCACATAACTGTTGTGATTGGAAAGGACCTTTAAGAGTCCAACCATAGGTGTATTAGCACATGTACCCATCAAACAGCAAGCCCAAGGCACCCAGAGTCAACAAAGAACCCCATAAAGCTAGCTGCAGCCTTCTCAGGTATATGTGTGATGTGACACAGGGAAGGAAGAGACTCACCATCATTCTCCAAAGCTCCCCAGCCTGTGACAAAACAGGAGGTGTTGGCTGGGAAAACATGAGAGGCCTCAGGGAGACAGACACTGTGTATGTCACTTGTGAACTCGATAGGAGAGGCCAGCTCCACAACTGCCACATCATACTTGTGATCCAGCGTGAAGTCGCTGTAGTTCTCATGAATAATGATTCTTCTGACAAATTTCCTCTGTTTTGGAGGCCTCAGCAGAATCCCAAAGCTGGCAGTCCACCTGCGAGGATCCCTTCCTCTGTAAGACAGTGGAGGTTATGTCACAGCCATGCAAACACAAGATCCCCCAAAGGGAGATGCTCTCTAAGCATCAACGTGGCCAGATTTTCCTATGGCACAGAGATGAGCCAAACTTCATTATCCTCCAGCAGACACAGGCGCTAGTGCACCATGAAAGGTCAGAGCACACCAGAGCCTGAGGCAGGTGCTGGTAACTCACCCTCTGAAGCAGTGGGCTGCAGTCACCAGCCAGGTGTTACTGATGACTGAGGCACCACAGCGGTGGGTGCCATCGAGCTGGATGCTGGCCTGCCATGGCCACTCCCCGTCCTGCGCACGCTGGCCACCAATGATCCTCTCCACTCCCGTGAAGGAGAAGGCCTCTCTCCGGATCCCACAGCCTGCCAAAGGAAAGGCACCTCTGCTTCAGATGACTGTGGGAAACGTGGGAGCTGCTCTGGAAAGGGTTCTCATGGCTGCAGGCACAGGTGTAACAGGGCAGAGGTGACAGGACAACTTTCACCCACAGCAGTGCCTCCTACAGTGCTAGAGCAGATCCGGAGGAGGGCGATGAAGCTGATGAAGGGTCCAGAGAACAGGTCTGGTGAAGAGCAGCTGAGGGAACTGGGATTGTTTAGTCTGGAGAAGAGGAGGATGAGGGGAGACCTCATTGCTCTCTACAACTACCAAAAAGAAATTTGTAGCCAGATGGGGGTTTGTCTCTTCTGCCCAGGAACAGAGAGATTCCAAGGGAGAAGAGGAGACGAAGTGGCCTCAGCTTGCAACAGGGAAGGTTTAGGTTGGATCTTAGGAGAAACTTCTTGACTGGAAGTGTTCTCAAAGACTGGAACAGACTACACAGGGAGGTGATTGAGTGCCCATCCCTGGAGGTGTTTCAAAGAGGCAGAGATGTGGTGTTGAGGGCCATGGTTTAGCACCAGCCTTGGTAGAGTTAGAAAATGGTTGTACTGGATCTTAAAGGCCTTTTCCAACTGAAATGTTTCTATGATACAGAACTTCTAGCCCCATACCCCTAGACCTTCTCCACAAAGCACTTGTACTCACAGTTGTTTAAAAGGTTATCTCCCTTTTCCTTGTTCAGCTCTGCAATGAAAAGCACAGATGACAGTGAGTGCATGTCACACTGTTACATGAACCAGCACAAGCTCCCTGTGCCCAGTAAACACTAAGTAGCTTCCACTGCTGCATGGAATTAAAGTATGGGAAAAGGAGTGATGTGCTTTGTCAGAGAGGTTCAGTGAAGCCTTTTTTTTGTCTTAGCTCCAAGCTAATGAAAACAGCAAATGACTGCAAACAGGTCCAGGTAACATCTACATGCATTAGTGTCTGTGCATGATCTAAATCCCCACATGTCCAGGTTCACTAAGGCAAGGTGGTCAAAGCAGCATTCATAGATGTGCTGGGACTGACTGGAGCTGAACTGGAACTCTACTGACTGTTTCCTACAAAAGCTCCTCTGATAGATTCCAGTGGTAACCAGCAACAGACTGATGGGAGAGGATTACTGCCCTCAGAATTTTGTTTAGAATACTTGCTATGACAATCTGTCAAAGAAGCAGAGGAAGTGGCAGGGAATGAAGGGAAAGATCTCAGCCTTGCAGTTTTTTAATAGCTTGAGGACTCTGCATTTCAATACCTGCTGATACAGATTCCTGTATCAATGTGTGTGCTGGTCTGCTAACTCCTAGCCACCAATCTGTGCCTTTTTTTTCCTTAACTGGGGAGGGAGGACAGTGTCATTTAGCAGAGCTAGGTCACAGACAGTGTCTGAGACACAGAGGAGAGCTCACACTCACAAGTCAGAGCTTTAGCTCTCTTCACACTTCTAAGTTACAGTTGGCTGGGGCACACGATTCCGAGAGGGCAGAAGAACAAGAACAGTCCATAACAGCATACCAAAGTGAAACTCATTATGCTAAGAACAGCAAAGTATGAAGAACATGTTTCAACACCCACAAACCTAAGGCACTTGCCTGTGAGGCTGAGGGTGGACTGGTCAACGCTCAAGGGTGAGGAGATTGTTCTCAGCCTTCTGCGCAGCACGTTATTGACGTGACCCCAGGTCGCTGCCTCGCTGTCAGCAGAGGGAAATTTAAATACCAGGAGCACAGATGCAAGCACTCCACCAGGATCTGGGCTGCAGACCCACAAAAACAAGGTGGTGTTATTCCCTCTTTGCCCACTAACCCTCTTGGTTCTGCTTTGCACTGATTGCCTTCTCTGTACTAGAACAGGTCTGCACAGATGTATAGAACAGACAGCAGTTCTGGGCACACCAGAAGGACAAAGAGACACCAAAAGGCAGTAAAAGTATTGGTGCTCACTGGAACAATGACTAGAGGGAACTTTATGGGAACTGTTTTATGTGGTACAGCTGAGAAGGAGAAGGAGGAATCCGCACAGCTTATAGTTGGTAAGACACAGATTGCAGTAGGAACAACATAACGAGTTTATAGAATCATAGGATGGCTCAGGTTGAAAGGGACCTCAGAGATCCTCTATTCCAGCCTCCCCACCATGCCCAGGGGTACCTCTCAACTAGAGTTGGCTGCTCAAGGCCTCATCCAACCTGGCCTTGAACACCCCCAGGGAGAAGGCATCCACAACCTCCCTGGGCAACCTGTTTCAGAGTTTCACCACCCTTGTAGTGAAGAACTTCTTCCTAAGATCCAGTCTAACCCTGCTCTCCTTCAGCTTCAAACCATCCTCCCTTTGTCCTATCTCTAAACATCCTTGTGAAAACTCCCTCTGCAGCCTTCCTGTAGAATCCCTTCAGGTATTGGAAGGCAGCCTTAAGGTCCCCCTGGAGTCTCCTCCAAGCTGAACAACCTCAGCTCATTCAGCCTCTCCTCATAGCAGAGGTGCTCCAGCCCTTGGATCATCTTTGTGGCCTCCTCTGGACTCACTCTGGCAGCTCCGTGTCCTTCTTATGCTGAGGACACCAGAACTGGATGCAGTATTGTAGGTGTGGTCTCAGCAGAGCAGAGGGAAGGGGCAGAATCCCCTCTCTTGCCCTGCTGGCCACACTCCTCTTGCTGCAGCTCAGCTGCCTTCTGGGCTGCATGAGGGCACTGCTGGCTCATGGTGAGCTTCTCAGCCACTAACACGCCCAAGTCTCCTTCTGCAGTGCTGCTCAAAACCCAGTCTGCACCCAGTCTGGATTTGGCCTGACCCTGATGCAGGACCCTGCACTTTGACTTGCTGAACCTCGCACAGTTCGTACTGGTCCACTTCTCAAACCTCAGGTCAGAACCCTTCAACAGATGCCTGACAGGTCATTCCTAAGAGCCATTTAAACAACAGTTATAAAAGTCTTTTGGCATGGCTTTCCATTTGTCACTTGTCCATTTCCTTAGCCAGTTGGCTCCACTGCACCTAGAGACAAAAATCCCAACTGTTTGAGTCACCCCAGCAAGGTAAGGTCACTTACTGCCAGTATGAAGGATTGGACCAACCATTTTAGACCAACAGAGAAGGAAAAACAAATGAAGCCCAGAGTAAAAGAAAGTAAGAGCTTGGCCGGCCCAGTGCCTAGTCACACAACAAAGTATCTTGTAGTGAAAACAAGCTTGGAAGAGATGCAATACTTGGTCAACCTAAAAGGTGCAAAGAGATTGCCTGAAGTCTGACTGCCAAATTCTGTAATTTCAGATGATAGACAATATAGGGTAGGATGGTGAAAGAAATTGGCAGCAAGCACGGGGAACATGAGAAGGAAATTAATTCTTCCATCTGAAGACAGGTAGAGGCAATGAGGCCCAGAAGTGCTGTGAAGGACACTGGTGCCATTTGTCTGGCATCCTTTGCTGTCTAAGGAACACTGTTTCGCAGCAGAACTGAGCCTCAGAAACAGCAGTCCTCAGAAACTGCAATCCAAAGTACTGTGAAGCATGGGGAGGTGATGGATCTTACTGCCAAGAGTGACATAATTACTGCAGAGAGAGGAAAAACTTAAGAGCTCTCACAAAGGACCTTGACACCTGTCTCACTTCCCTAAGATCATCCAGTCCAGCCATCAACCCAACACCACCACAGCCATTAAACCATGTCCTGAAGTGCCATGTCCATACACTTCTTGAACACCCTCAGGCACAGTAACTCCACTAACTCCCTGGGCAGCCTGTTCCAATCCCTGACCACTGTTGCAGGGAAGAAATTTTTTCTAGTCTCCAACCTAAACCTCCCCTTGCACAGTTTCAGCCCATTTCCTCTCCTTTTGTCACTTGCTACCAGGGAGAAGAGACCACCTGGCTGCAACCTCCTTTCAGGGAGTTGTAGAGAGCAATGAGGTCTCCCCTCGGCCTCCTCAATACCCCCTCCCTCACCTCTGTATCCAGGTATCTCACAGTGGAACCATTTATTCCTTCAGATTTTTTCAGAGGGAGAACAGTCATGTCTTGCTGCACACTACACAAAGGGTGAAATGCTACTCTGAGCTTCCACAGGAAGCATTAAATGGAATAAAGAGCTGACCACATTTTTCAAGCCCCTAACCAGTAGTGAAGGCTGGTGTCACCCACTAATTCAGTTACTACATGACAGGTAATCAGTGCAGAAGCATAAGGCCAGCTTGCTGTTCCTTGCTGACCTCTGAAGGTAACTGAGCCCTCGGTGTAGTGAGTGCTGAAGGAGAGGCACTCAGTCATCATCCTGCTGGTATCATCCAAGTACAAACCACCAAGTTTGCTCCATATGGTCAGGGGGAGAAAGGCTGTTTATCGCATCCCTGCTTATTCCTGACCTTCACATGACTCACCTCAGACTGAAAACATGGGACCTGATGTACCTTTTACTCAGGAAAGAACCCTTGAATACTGTAGAGATCTGTTAAAGAAAAAGAGTATGTCAAATGCAGCTGTGGTGTGCACATCCTTTCAAGTTATAACAACCTTGTGAGCCTTAGAACACAGGAAGGTGCCTTCACATCTCCAATCCCACTGCCATGGGAGGGTGCAGAACATGGACAAACAGCTAAGCTGGTCAATTTTGCTGTCCCTTCTGCTCTGAGTGCCCATTCCACTACAGCACTGCTGGAACAGACAGCACCTGTGCCCACCATCTGCTGGCACACAGTCAGCAGTGTATCCGCAGCCCACTCCATCAAGGTTTGAAAGGCAAGGCCAGCTGCGTAAGGATGAGGCACAAGCATCTCTAACTATCTCCAATTCCAGAACTGCAGAACTCTTCACCACAGTTCAGGCAAAGACAAAGAAACAAGTTAGCTTACCATGGTTTCAATATCTTGGCTCAGGCGCCTGAACTCTTCTGTGGTCTGCCTCTCATACTGAGAGTTGTATCCGACATTGGTGATCAGGAAGGATGCGTTGTAGTACCGGTCCTGGTCTGCAGAGAGGAGCAGAAGAGGTGGCTGAGCTCCTTCAGTGCACCTCAGACATGCGCAGCACCTCACACAGCATGGCACAAGCAGGGCTCCCAGACTCTGCCTGCGACCCTTTCAGCTGTGGAACTACTGTCAGCAGCACTTGTGGAAAATGGGGACTCTGGAGCATCTTCTTGCTCCATGGGACCAGCTAGGGGCTCACTTTGAGGACCATCCCAAGTAGCAACAAATTACACCCATGACAACGTTCCCTTATGGACCATCTTCTCATCAGTCCTGAGGCGAGCACAGTGCAAGACACACCACACCATCCCTGGAGGTCTTTAAGGCTAGGCTGGGGGAGGTTCTGAGCAACCTGACCTACTGTGAGATGTCCCTGTCCACAGCATGGGGATTGGAACTAGATGGTCCTTGAGGCCCCTTCCAGCCCTGACAATTCTATAATTCTATGTGTCCCTTCTGCCTCAGCTGATACACTCACCCCTCCCTGCCTAGCTGCTCTCTGGCAATCTCCCCATCCCTCTGAGAGGCAGCAGGCCCAGAGTGTTTTCATCAGTTCAGTAGCCAGGGTTAAGTTTAAAATCTGTCTCTTGAGAGAATGGCAGAGACAGGCCCGAGGGTCCTAGTGCAAGCTTTCCAGCCTCTAGGTAAGCTGAGACAGCAACAGGATTAGCTCCATGCTAGGAGGAAGGCATCTCAAAAACTCTCACACTGCTGTCTCAGGGACTGGGAAAGGAATGGCCTGGTTTCATTCATCTGCTCCAGAACTGGGCCCTTGGCAACCAGGACTGAAGGACAACCTGGGCTCCAAAAAGCCCAAAGCTCTGCCCCTTCTCTTTTTGAAATATCTTAGCTAGAGGTTCCAGGTTGAGATTCTGCATAGACCTTGTTCAAGACCCAACTTGCAATGCCTACCCTGAGTGCTAGCCATAGCCTGGCTTACACAGGAGACTACTGGCCTCTGGTTAACCATGGGTACCAGTGGCAGGCACCCATGCAAGACAAGAAACAAAACAAGGACAACACTTTAATCCCTGATTTGAGGAAGTATTGTAACTCTTACTGCTGTTTTTCTAATCCATTTGGGTCCGTGATAGGGTCCAGTGCTTTCTCTCCTGTGAATTCTATCCCAGGAGTGAAGTGCACACCCAAATCCTCAGCAACAAGGGAAATACAACAGACTGCTGAAGACTTGTGACAACAAAAGGGGTGATGCACTTACCACGGCACAGGAAAAACGTCAGCAAGCCAATGGTGAGGGCTAGGCCTACTACCACCGACACAACAATGGCTGCTATCTGCCATGGCTCCAAGTGTTTCCTTGCTCTCTCCATCAGGATCACAACCTGCAGTGAAGAACACAACATGGAGAAATTCGACTCTGTTAAAGGCAACAGCACATCCTGAGCCAAATCACAGCTGGCACAGCCTACCTGAGCTGAGAAACCTCCCAGAGTGTGGTAGGTTTGGAAAGACCTCAGCTTGGTGCATCTGAACTCTTGCTCGAATCAGGTCCCCACTACAGCAGCTTGCTCCAGGCCTTGTTGAGTTTTCAGTCTGTTCAATGTCAGAGTGGGAAGCCCTAGTCTCTCAGGAGCCCTGATCCACACTTTGATCTCCTCATAACAGAAGATTTTTTCTTTATATTTAGTTAGAATTTCCTGTGTTCTACCTTGGGTTTGTTTCCTCACACACATCCCTGAGGGAAGCTTAGAGCTGTGCAATACAACAAGCAATACAACATCCCATCAAGAAACACCAGACTTCAAGTGCAGCTGACTGCCAACACAGAGGCATGAACTGAATTAATTCTTTATTTAATAAATTTTAATTGCCATAATTCATGGCTGACAAAGTAACTTCTGCACCAAGGATACTCCAGGCTACGAGAAATGCCATGTAACAGACACCTTTGAGGGAATTTCAGCCACTATTGAACCATAACAGCTACTGATCCCCTACAGGATTTGGAGATTTATTGCACCAAAGCCACATGTGTGTTGTAAAGGACCACATCCTGTTTCCTGTCAGACAGCTTGTCAGAGGTGAGCCACTGGTGATGCTGCACCTTGAATGCTGGGCTCTGTTTTGGACCCTTCACTCCAAGAAGGATATTGAGAGGCTGGAACAGATCCAGAGAAGGTCAAAGCTGATGAAGGATCTGGAGAGCAGGTCTGGTGAGGAGCAGCTGAGGGAACTGGGGGTGTTCAGCCTGAAGAGGAGGCGGCTGAGAGGAGACCTCACTGCTCTCTACAACTCCCTCAAAGGAGGCTAGAGTGAGGTGGGGGTTGGTCTTTCCTCCCTAGTATTTGGTGACAGAACGAGAGGAAATGACCTCAAGTCACAGCAGGAGAGGTTTAGGTTGGAGATGAGCAAAAATTTCTTTGCTGCATGAGTTGTCAGGGATTGGAACAGGCTGCCCAGGGAGGTGGAGGAGTCACTGTGCCTGGAGATGTTCAAGAAATGTACGGACATGGCACTTGGGAATATGGTTCAGTGGCCACAGTGGTGTCAGGTTGGACTTGATGACAGAGAGCTTTTCCAATCAAAATAATTCTCTGATTCTGTAAATAGCTACTCATGTGTAAATGTGACATGACAATAAGACTCAGACTCAGTGACTTGCTGAAAGCCAAAAGCAATCCTATAGAAGAAGGGTTCAGAACTTGACTTTCACACGGACAAAGACACACAAGTTTTTCTCATAGAATCACAGAATAGCTTTGGTTGGAGAAGCCCTTCAAGCTCATCCAGTCCAACTATGCTCTGACTCTGCCAAGGCTGGTGCTAAACCATGGCCCCTCAACACCACATCTCTACCTCTTTGAAACACCTCCAGGGATGGCAAGGCACAGTCCCAGTTTTCTTCAAACCTAGCTGTCTCCCAGCCTGACAGGCTCAGCTCTCTGATGGCAAGGCTCTACAAAACAGACTGCAGGGCTGTTGACAGGAGTATGAAAGTCCCTGCTGGCCAAGATTACTTTCTTTGAGATCTGAATAAGCACATAATGTACAAACTAGAGTTCAACTGGTTTCATGGAGGCCTCCACTTCTCACCATCACTGTAGACATGAGCCCTGCAGAGATTCAGATGACAACTTCAGAGCAGTGGGACTACTGTGCCTCATTTTCTTGAGCATGCTGCAGCCTCCATGAAATATTCCCATCCTCATCTCACAGCTCAGGGCCTTCCACAGTCCCAGCCCACAAAATCACAGTGTACCTCATGGGCAGCCAATTATTGCCCTTAAGAGGAGGGTCACCTAGATCAGGTCACACAAGAACACATCCAAGTGGTTTTGGAAGCCTCTAGAGAAGGGAAGAGCAGTCACAGGAAGAAGTTTTTCCTCATGTTCAGACAGAATTTCATGTCCTAGTTTGTGCCCATTGCTCCTCATCCTGTCACTGGGCATCACTGAAGAGAGCCTAGCTCCATCCTCTTGAGCCCCCATCCCCCCCCCCAAAGCAGAGGGGCAGAAGAACCTCATTCAAATTGTTAGCCACCTTCTTCTTAATGTACCCTAGGATACCACTGGCCTTCTTGGCCATGAAAGCACACTGCCGACTTGTGGGGAACTTGTTGTCCACCAGCACTCCCAGCTCCTTCTTCACAGGTCAGGCAAACACAATGCACAGGTGACAAGCTACTTTTCCTCTCTCATCCCAGACCAAACTGTCTACAAGGCTCCTGTTCATTCACAACACAGGTGATCAAAGTTCACCTCCCACCTTTGCCTGACGGGGTGTGATTCACTAAACTCAGCTCATCCATCTCTTCTGGTTGAGCCACAGCATCTTACCAGAAGCCTCACTAAGAGTAACAACAGAGAACTGATCAGAAAATGCCACCAAACTGCTAAGCAGGGAGCAGCCACCCTGCTGTGCTTCACTGATGTGCCTTTGGTATTTTTGACTTAAGCTAGGCCCTTGTAGCGCCCCAACCTAGATTTGCTTTTAGATTAATCCAAAACACATTCTTTGGCAACAGAAGTTCTGCCACACTCTGTATAGAAGAAAACTAGCAACCTCTTCTACCTGACCTGCTGCTGTCCTCCTGTGCTAGATTTATGATGATAATTTTTATCACTATCTCTGCTCACTGGTACTCCAGCACTCAGAAAAGCCAGTGGCAGAGCTTGGGTGGCACATCTGCTGAGAAGAGTCTCTCCATGTCTACAACTATGGCCAAGTTTTCCATTTGAAGATGGATTTGGGTACATCCCTACAGCCACTGGTCCTGCGAAAGCCCTTGTTTCTAGAAAAACTGAGCAGACTCATTTGCCAGTCTGCTGAGTGCAACTGGAGAATCCAAACTAGGTCCCTGAAGCCATCTACCTTGACAGAGTGGCTGGGAATGGCAGTAGCTGTAATGGAATCATAGAAAGCATTGGACTGAAAGGGGCCTTTGAATTACATCATCTAGTCCAAGCCCTCTCCAGGTAGCAGAGTGTGACGGAGATGGGGTAATTAATTAATGTGAGATGATATTTAAAAATATTAACAGTTTATTAATATTAAATATTCAGAACTCGCATCACCCCCATCACCATTTAATAATAATAACAACAGGCTCTTTGCAACATTATGGAAACTATGTACAGGCTATAACAGGATCCAGAGATAACTATTAAATATAAACATGAATTGAACTGGATTTAAACTGGCAGAGAAGCTTTGCGGTCAGTACACCGCTTGCGGCCAGGACGCCACTCGCTCACTAGATGGACACAAGGAGCAACTTTCTGCTTGGGGCAGAAGGCAATTAATAATTCCAAGAGGCTTTGGGTATTGACTCACAAAAATATCTGACAGTAGCCAAGGCTCGTAGCGGGGTTGCTGTCGGTAGCCGTCAGAGGCTTTAGAGTTTCCCCAGGCTTGTGGGGAAAGGAGGCAGACGAT
>VWYK01019736.1:13806-39111 GCA_013399775.1 Semnornis frantzii | reverse complement strand
CACCCAGCAACAGAACAAGGGGACACAGCCTCAAGTTGTGCCAGGGGAGGTCTGGGCTGGATGCTAGGAGGAAGCTCTTCCCAGAGAGAGTGACTGGCACTGGGATGGGCTGCCCAGGGAGGTGGTGGAGTGCCCATCCCTGGAGGTGTTGAAGCAAAGCCTGGATGGGGCACTTAGTGCCATGGTCTGGTTGCTTGGCTGGGGCTGGGGGGTAGGTTGGGCTGGGTGAGCTTGGAGCTCTCTTCCAACCTGGCTGATTGTATGAATAGAGGGCATGGCAGGAAGGGAACCAACCAGAGCAAGCTCATCCTGCAAACTGCTCAACACCAACCCTGGCTTTGCCAACTGCCTCTGCACACAGAGGTGCAGAGCACCCAGCTGCAGGGACAGGGGTTGGTGAGCACCTTTTGATCAGCTAAAATCCCACTTGGAAAGGGAGGAATTGCAGCTGGAGGTAAGGAAAGGGTAAGGAACAAAAAGCCACGTGGGAGGGGGAGCAAAGCTTCAGGCCCTGCCTGACAGCCACACCTCATAAGGTCCACACAGCACTAAAGGCTGATTGTGTTGGGTCCAGCTGGCAGCTGCAGGCATGGTCCCAGCAGTGCAGGAGGAGCCAGATACCAACTCATTTAGCAACTCCTCAGCACTCAAAGCTTCCTCATTGCCCCCACGGGCTGTGGTGCTTGCATCTCCACTAGGTATGACTTCATCCCTCTCTTCCTCTCACGTTGCTCTCCACGACTCAGCTGCTGGCAGGAGAACTGAAATGCTACTGCACAGGGCAGCTCCTCTCCCAACACCCCTCTGACAGTGCCTGTCCCTCCCAGAAGCTCTCCAAGAGGGCCCCTTGGACATAACCAGGACACCCTGAGTGACTGGGATCACCTCTGTACCACTCCAGACACCACCAACCTGCAAGGGCCTTGAGGACAGACTTGCCTGAGCCATGCAGACAACCACTGTGGGCAGAAGAGACCCTGCAGAGGATCTAAGCCAGCACTGCCAGGGCACCACCAAACCATGGCCCTCAGCACAGCACCTCCATGGATGAGGCCCCACTGCTGCCCTGGGCAGTCTGGGCCAGGGCTGGACAATCCTTTTGGGGAAGAAATTGCTCCTCGAGTCCAACCTACAACTGTCCTGGTACAACTTGAAGCCATTTCCTCTGGTCCCATTACCTGTTCCTTGTTAGCAGAGCCCAAGCCCCACCTCACTCCAGCCTCCTTTCAGGGAGCTGCAGAGAGCAATGAGCTCTGCCCTCAGCCTCCTCTTCTCCAGGCTGCACACCCCCAGCTCCCTCAGCTGCTCCTCCCCAGCTCTGTTCTCCAGACCCCTCAGGAGCTTTGCTGGCTTTCTCTGGACCTGCTCCAACACCTCAATGTCCTTCTTGAAGCAAGAGGCCCAAAACTGAAGCCAGGATTTGAGATGTGGCTTCACCAGTGCCAAGCACAGGGGCAGGGGTCCTTGCTGACACGAGCAGAGATGTGGCCTTCTCTGGTGCCAGCAGTTGTGCACCATGCCTGAAACCCCTGAAGCTACTGATGTATGAACTGCAGCACTCTTGGACCTTTTCATGAGGCACGACTCTGCCTGGAACAGTTTGGTTTGGTTTCAAGCAGCACCAAGAAGCCCCAAGGCTGGGGGTGCAGAGTGTGCCCTGTGTGAGGGTACAGAGGCTGCTGCTCAGCCCCAGTGTCTCAGGCCCTGGGAGGAGGAGGGTGTCTGAGAGGCACCAGGGCAGGGTGGAGTGTCCTGTTTACTGCTCAGTGCTATTATCATCCCTCCACACAGAGCTAGCACAGCTGCCACCTGGCCACCAGCACTGGAGCTGCTCCAAGGCAGCTCCACAGCTGACAAAGTGTCAGGCTGTGGCCCCTTTTTCCTTTGCATGTGCCACTGGAGCTGCTGCAGATAACAGAACCACTGCTCTATCACCAGCAGCCATGCAGTTCCCTGCAAGTCCTGCACCAGGCTTCCCTGCAGCCACAGGGCAGAGCCTGCTGCAGTGGCTGAGCTGAAAAGCAGAAAGTCCCAGCCTGGAGAAGGCTCCAGAGGGACCTCAGAGATCATCTACTCCAGCCTCCCACCTCTCAACTAGACTTGGCTGCTCAAGGCTTCATCCAACCAGGCCTTGAACACCTCCAGGGAGGGGGCAGCCACAACCTCCCTGAGCAACCTGTGCCAGTGTCCCCCCCCCTCTGTCAAGCATTTCTTCCTAATCTCCAGTCTTAATGTGCCAGCCTCAAGGTTCAATCCATTCCCTCTCACCCTCTAAGTCCTTGTAAAAAGTCCCTTCCTGGCTTTCTTGAAGGCCCCTTCCAGGTACTGGAATCATCCAGTCCAACCCCCAGGCCAGAGCAGGGTCACTCACAGCAGGCTGCAGAGGATGGCATCCAGGTGGGTCTTGAGTGACTACAGAGAATGAGACCCCATCACCTCTCTGGGCAGCCTGGTCCAGTGCTCCAGCACCCTCAAAGCTCCTCCTCATGCTTGCACAGAACTTTCCATGTTCAAGTTTGTGCCTATCACCCTTGGCCTGTCTCCAGGCACCACTGCAACAACATCAGTCCCATCCTCCTTCCACCCACCCAGGTAGAATCTCACCAGAAAGCCAAGAGGGGCTGCAGAGAAGACCTCCAGCAGCAAGATGTCTAGAAGCAAGCTCTGAAGGTTGGACACAGTTTGTATTTTCTAGGAACAGAAAAATCTCACTTTTAACCCAAAACCAAGAAAGGAAAGGTTTGTTCAGTAGAAGAATGCAGTGAGACCACACTTGGTGTGCATGGGTAGAGGAAAAGAACAACTGGAATGTGAAAGGGCTTCCAAGAGGAGAAGCAACCTGGAATTTAGAGGTGGATTAAAGGATGGAACCCTCAGCTGCTTCTGCAAAAGGAGTTCACATCTCTGCAGCAGCAACTTCTGCCACCAAGCCTTTCCACCTCAGGTCTCTGCAAAGGAAGTGTTCCACAGCTCTCAGCATCTAAAACTGCAACCCTTTTGCCTTTAAAAGAAGCTTTAGAGCTGAAGGAAGCTCCCACCCAGGCCAGGATGGGATTTCACAGCTCTGTGCTTCTTTCAGTAAACACTAACACAGAAGCAAACCCCTCAGAGCACTGCAATCCACTGCACCTTCCGGGGGAGAGGCAGAAGCTGTGGTTAAACCACACTGCCCCTCATGACTCTTGCTCAAACCCTACCCACAGCCCAAGCCACCCAGGCAGGTACTGGCTGTTCCCAAAGCACAGCCCTGGGGGGAGCCCCAGAAGAATCACAGAGTTGTCAGGGCTGGAGGGGACCTCAGGGATTATCTAGCTCCAAGCCCCCTGCCATGGGCAGGGACACCTCACACCAGATCAGGTTGTGCAGACCTCACCTGCAGTGCTGTGTCCAGCTCTGGGGTATGTGACACAAGGACATGGATGTGCTGGAGCAGTACCAGAGGAGGCCACAGAGATGATCAGAGCCTGCAGCACCTCTGCTGAGGACAGGCTGAAAGAGCTGGGACTGTTCAGCCTGGAGAAGGCTCCAGGGAGACCTCAGAGCAGCATTTCAGTGTCTGAAGGGGACCTACAGGAAGGCTGGGGAGGGATTGGGGTGACAAGATGAGGGGCAATTGTTTGATACTGGAGCAGGAGAGACTCAGATTGGACATCAGGAGGAAGTCCTGCACAGTGAGAGTGGTTGAACACTGGAACAGGCTGCCCAGGGATGTGGTTGAGGCCCTGTCCATCCCTAGAGCCATTTAAGATCAGACTTGAGGTGGTCCTGGGCAGCCTGATCTAGTTGGAGAAGTCCCTGTTGTCTGCAGGGGGGGCTGGACAAGACCTTTGGGGATCCCTTCCAACCCAGTGCAATCTGTGACCCTCTAAAGAACCTTTCCCTGCCTGACACAGAAAGGAGCAAAGCACCAAGGGGGGAGGAGTGGAAAAAAAAAAGCCAAGGGGAAAGAGGATCCTGGAGCAGGCTAGGGAGCTGCATTCCCAGCTGATACAACCCAGCCCCAAGGGCTCCCCAACAGGCCTAGGAGCACAAGGGAAGAAATTCCAGGCTTTGTAATCACTCCCCTGGTTACAAACTGTTCAGAGCACAGCTGGAGAGAGCTGCCCAAAGGACACAGCATCTGCAGATATCATTGAAGGAAACAGGCAGAGGACACCAACAGTTCAAGCTGTCCTTTTCTCTTCTGGATGCAGACACTGTTAAACAGCAACTCCTCCAACAAGGCTCAAGGCCTGAAGCTGAACACACAGCTGATGGAGGAAAAGAGCTGAACTCTTCACCCTTCATTATTTGGAAGCCTGCTTTTGAACTGATAAAACAATCCTGAACAATGTCTGCATCCTCAAAGCCTGTGGCTGAAGTGCACATTTCCCAGCAAGGCACCACTGGTGGCATCTTCAAGCAGATCCCTCTCTGCCCACTGAGCCAGGTTGGGAGTGCTTCTGGACTGGCTCCATGGTCTGAGAGTTCAGAAGGAACTAGGGAAGACACAGCCCAGATGGGCAGGCAGCCTCTGCTGAACACTCAGAGTGGTTTAGAAACAGGCAAAAACTTGTTCCAACATCACATCTTTAGGACTTGTTTGCTCTGCTGCTGCAGAACAGAGATGACTAAGGAGCTACCAGGATCAGCCATGTCACCCCCTAGCAGAAGAGTGAAACCCAAACAATGAAGACAGAGCTGTGCCTTTGGGGGTTTACCCTTTTTTTGGTCAGCCTTACCTAAATCAACTCCTGACATGCATCTAAGGCTCAAGATGACTGCAAGAGGCAGGGCTCTCACTCTTGAGGTGAGAAACCTTTGATTCTCAAAGCCTCTGGAAGTCTTCCAATGCAGATAAAGTAAAGCAGAACCAGAGTAGGACAACTTTGGCATTACTACAGCTCCAACCAAGGAGGAAAAGGAGGAAAAGGGAGATTTCCTGTGCTTTAAATAGAGAACTGCACAAGTCACAGCAACATTTGATGGCAACTCTTCTCCCATAGTCATCTTGAGGGTTAGTTGCAGGAGGTGTTCAAGGCCAGGCTGGATAAGGCCTTGAGGAACTGCTCTAGTGGGAGGTGTCCCTGCCTGTGGCAGGGGGGTTGGAACTGGATGGGCTTCAAGGTCCCTTCCAACCCAACCCATTCTGTGAATCAATGACTCACCTTGGAGGGCCCAACACAAAGCTACTGAGACAACTTTTCAGCAAGGAAAAAGAAACCCCAAACCAATCACAACATCCAACAACCCTCCTGATTCCCTTCCTAGGGCCTCTTCCAGCTGGGAAGCAGGATATGAAAGCTGCTATCAGCTCTGGGTTACAGCTAAGCCTAAGCAGTGTAAGCACAACAGCACTCTGCATCCAGCAGTGGCACACAGCAGCCTCAGGCTCCAGCATGCCAAGAACTGAGCAAATTCCCATTCCTGAATTCCTCCAGCCTGAAAGGATGGCACAAACCATGAGAAAGTGAGGCAGGGGGAGGAGAAGCAGCTTCCCATGGAGGGGCAAGCAAAACTCACACAAGCAGCCCAAGTCACCACTGCCATTTCAACACCTGAGCTTTGCATGAGGAGGATTCAGTGCACTTTGTGCTCCAGGTTATTTCTCTTACAGGGTTAGGCCAAGTATTTGGGTTTTATTTTGCAGGCAGACAGTAAAATCATTACCACACCCAGAACAGAACTGCTGCTTCCCTGCACAAATAGGTGCTCATGTTCCTTCAGTTCTGTCCTCACCCAGCCCACGGGGAAAGCTCTGCCATGGTCCATTCAAACATCTTAGATAAGCCCCAGAGGCTGAAAGAAAGATTCACAAATAAAACCTCAGCCAGGGTAAAGTTTCCCAGTTCCTCTGGAGCATTCTGCTGTAGGAGGAACTGGTTAATTGCACACTAATAAAATCTCAGCATGGTGAGGTTGGAAGGGACCTCTGGAGATCACCCAGCCCAACCCCTCTGCTAAGGCAGTGGCACCCACAGCAGCTTGCCCAGGCTTGGAAACTCTCCACATCCTCTCTGGGCAGCCTGCTCCAGCACCCTCACACCAAAGTTTCTCCTCCTGTTCAGATGGAACCTCCTGGGTTGCAGTTTGTGCACCAGTGAGAAGAGCCTGGCCCCATCCTCTTGCCCCCCACCCTTTAGCTCTTGCTGAGCACTGAGCAGATCCTCTCTGCCTGCTCCTCCTCTGGAGCACTCTGCTGCAGAAGGGACAAATCAAACTGACTGCACAGTCCCATCCCTTCCCCCTGCAAATCTCTTTTGAAATGTCATCTCCCAGCATTTCCAAGCAGGGAAAAACTTGTTTCACCCACAGAATGTCAACACAAGTCAAGATTAGTTATAGATGTGTCCTTTGTTTCCCCTTTCCCACACCCGTATCCAGAGGCTAACAAACTGGGAGCAGCAAGTTTGGGCTGCAGGTATGATCTCTATCAGCTGAGGGCTGCAATGCCCTGAATGGGCTCCAATTACTGGGCCAGAAACTTGTTCTGCCTTAAACAAAGCCACCTGCAAAGTTCTGCCTCCAAACCTCAGCCACCCATTGTGCTCTGCACAAAGACCGAGTGGATTCCACAAGACAGAGGCAGGATTCTTCCCGACTAGTGCAACAGCAGGACATCTTCGAGCTTTTTCCACCCCTCAGCTGGACCTTCTATGATTGTTTCCCCCTCCACTACAGCTCCCTACCTGTGTTTTAACTCTTTCCTCTCCTCTCAGCTTGCTTACATACTGCAGAAGCTGAAGGCAAAAGCAGAATTAATGATGGACTCCCCAGCCAGGAAGAGCTATCTGCAAGGTGCAGCAACAGCATTTTCCATTCCTCCTGTAGGGTTTTGTTGTCCTCTTGGAAGTGCCAATACTGAGCTGCTAATGAGATGCTCCTTCTCCAAGATGGATTTTTCCTCACTAACAACCTCTGTGTCCCCTGTTAGTTTGCTTCAGCACCCCCTGAAAAGCACAGCTGTTAACAGCACAGAAGAGAGCTCAAGAGCAGACACCATGAACATCTGGATCATGATTTCAGTAGCAAAAGCCTTCATGCCCACCCCTCAGGACACAAAACCTCACTAGACAGCCACTGCTGGAGCAGAGTGAGGCCTGAAGCCCTGAAGATATTCAGCTAAGTTGGAGAGGGTAGGAGACTCCCCCACTCAAACCTGCAGCAAAGGGAAGAGTAGCAGAATATTCTGGGTTGGAAGGAACTTTAAAGATCATCTAATTCCCATCCCCCTGCCATGGGCAGGGACACCTCCTGCTAGACCAGGTTGCTCCAACCTGGCCTTGAACCCCTTCTCTGCAAGGAGCTCTGTGACAGCTCTGCTCTGGCACTACCACTTAGGCAGCAACCCCACAGCACTTCCAGGAGCAGACATTTTTATTCCTAATTTTATTCCTATTTTCATTTTGCTAAACACAGTGCCAAAGTGCTGCCTTTGAACAGAGTCCACTCACCTCCCTCACCACCAGGCACAGGTTTCACTGAGATACCAAGTAAAGGGATTTGGCAGCCTGCTCACTTGGCTTCTCTAGCAGGAGCCACACAGCAAAACCAAGTGAACATCTCAAAACCAGGCAAGTTCAGGAGGCAAGCAACAAAATCCCATCTGGATGAGTCAGCTGGGCCAAAAGTAACTTCCTGAAGAGCTAAATGCACCACAGAGTCGTGGGGTGATGAGGGAACTGAGCAACTTCTTTAATTCCAGTGAAGGGAGACTATCAAGGAAGCTCTGTTTGCACAGAGGGTTCCTGTGAAAGACAAGCCCAAGCCATCCATGAACACCCAAACTCCCCATACAAGCTTAGAGCTAAAGCCTTGCAGGCCTGCACCTTGCTGCTGCTCCTCTCCAGGGCCACATCACCAACCAGGCAGTGTTTGGAAGGCAGACAGTTGACCTTCCTCTTCCCAAGGGATCTCTTCCAACACTGTTCAGAAAGCAGTTGGCTCCTGGGGCAGCTCTTCATCCCCTCTTAACCTACATCACATTCAGTAAGGACTCAACAGAAGGAGGTGGCTCAACTAAAAGTATGGCACAACTTGGCTTGTCCACCAGATTCCAGCTTCTCTCTCTCTGTGCAGGAGCCACTGCAGATCACCAAGACTTAGAGAACCAGAGAAAGACCTCCAAGGTGGAGACCAGCTGTTAAATCATCACTGAACTGTATCTGGCCCTCAGCACCACATCTACAGAGCTTTTAAATGCCTCCAGTGCTGGGGACTCCACCACTGCCTTGGGCAACCTGAGCCACACCTTGACAAGCCATTTTGGAGGCCGAATCATTCCTAATAGCCAACCTAACCCTCCCCTGGTGCAACTTGAGGCCATATCCTACAGTCCTATCACTTGTTCCTCACAGAACAGACCAAGCCTCACCTGACTCCAACCTCCCTTCAAGGGTGAGGTCCTCCCTCAGCCTCCTTTTCTCCAGACTAACCAACCCCAGCATGGAAACTCTCTGCCCCACACGTGCTGCTCTGTGGCTTTGGAGGAAACAACCAAAGCCACCAGCAGCAAGAACGTTGCAGTTAACCCATTTAAACTTCAAAGCCTGCAGAGAGCTCAGCCCACCCCAGAGGACACAACCCTGCCAGCCTCACAGCACCACCTGCACACCTCTGACCAGCCCAGCAGCTGCCTCCAAACCACCTAACCTGACAAACAGATGTGACAGGGGTGGGCTCAGCCTGCACCTGAAGAGGATCAAACACTACCACTGTACCTGTCTCAGCCCCCACAGCCACATCACTGAAGAGATAAGGAATTAAAAGACCCCTCTGACCCCCATGCCACACATCAGGCTCATCACTAAGCTGACATCTTGGAGCTCTAAACAGCAACTCAAGCCCTTTCCAAACATCCTCAGACCTCCTTCCTGGCACCCCCCAGCTCCAGCTCTTCCTTTTAACAGAAGCCCTTTGAGAGACTCAGCAGCTGCTCCTCATCTCAATGGGATCCTCTATTATCAGAGCAGCTGCAGGATCAAACCCCACATCACCCCTCAACTCTTCTTCTCAACCCCCCCCCAAGCCAGAACCACAGCAACCAAGCAGCTCAGAGGCAGCAGAGCCAAATGAGAAAAGCTGAGCTAAAGCAATGGGTTTCCACTCTGAGCTCCCCAAAGGTAGGAGCAAAGTGCTAGCTGATGAATCACCAGGATGCCAGTTTTCAGTTAAACCCTGCCAGTTTACTGCTGCAGCTCCCACACACACAGGGAGCAAATTGAGGCTTACAAAGAGCAATGAAGCAGAGAGCAGTGGAAATTTCAACACTTCCAAAAGTGTAGATGAAATTACTATGATCAAGAGGAAAAACTCAAGCTCCTAGAGCCTGAGCAGTAGGGCAGAGAGCCAGGAAGAAATGAAGACCAGCAATTCTGGTTCATCTCATTGGAGCTCCAACCGTTTTGCCTTCAGAAAGCTGCGTGGCTCTGGAGTAGGTACAGCCCAGAGCTCTCCCACATCCCAGAAAGCCCTAGCAGCCTGGCTCTCCTTTCTTTGAGAGCTTTATTTTCTGACATCTGAAGCTACTGAGTAATTGCCCTATTAAGAGCAACTTCACCTCAATTTCAGCTTACCGCCGAGAGGGAAGCAGAGAGTAGCACTTGAAAGAATTTTTCATTAACTTCTTTCAAGTGTAAATTGAGCAAAAAAGCTTTTTAACAGCTTCTCTGATCAATACCGACCCTGCCAGCGGCAGGAATGGCTGCAAGGCTCAAGCAGTGAAGTGCAGGATGCTTCGGGAAGGGCCATTAATCCTCACTGCAGGATGGGCTGCAGCACTGTGCTCTGCAAAGTGAATCAAGAGGCTGCTGCATTTAACAAGAGCCACCACCGGCTGGCCCAAAGCTTGTCAAGTGTTCCCTCTGTTCCAGAAGTCTGTTTGAGCTTACATTTAACCCCCGAAGTGTTTCATTGCTAGTTTAATACTTCTTGTGATAGCAAACAGCCAAGCAAGGACCTGACATCCAAAAGCGGCCCCACGAACAGCCAAAGGCAATAAGTACCTAAAGAAAAGCCAAAAACTATTATTAGCTCACCAAAAAAAGTTGTATTTAAAGGAGCATTCCTGAAGTGGTCAGAAAATAAATCTTGTTAATGTGATTAGGAACCAATTGCAATTAGCAGAAATCGAACTCTTGCTTCCTCATCAAGCCAGAGCAGCTGCAGAGAGCACAGGGCTCAGGTTTTCCCGTGAAATCAACTCTAAATGGGCAACTCCGTGCCAGGGGAAGCCCCAAGCAGCAGAATGTAGGGAGGCCAGACCAGCCCCGAGGGGTGGACCTGGAACACCACAAGCCGGAGATCAAAGCTCCCACCCAGTGTGGGTGACCGCAGCCCACGGGCAGCATTTTACGTAGCTCGGCTGTGCCGGGGCCGCGTCCCAGGCTGCGAAGTTTCCCTTCGCTCATCTGTTCCCTCCCGGGTTTGTTCTCATTACTCTTCCACTTTTGCCCACGTAACACCGATGAGGGGAAACCTCCCGGGCACACGACGGCTTTTGCTAAGCCCAGCACTGCCTCCACAGCCCCAGGCACGCCGGAGGCGGTGTCAGTGCACACAGCACAGGGGATGAGGCGAAGCTGCGCTCAGCACCATCCCAGATACTGGGCTCCGGGTGAAGCGGCGCTTGCCGGCGGAGGCACACTGCGAATCGGAGCGCACCAAGACCCCTTCCTAGTAACCTGCGAGGTGGCTCTGGGTACCGGCTCGGAACCGCAGCCTGGGCCCATCCACCGCCACTGGGTGCAAGGAACACGCGTGTTCCCCGTGGAGCCGACTGCGCACCGGCGCTGCCCTCCTTCTGTCGTTACCTGCCCGGCCCCCGTCTCCGCGGCGCTGCTGCAGCTGGAAGGGGATGGTAGNCCAGCCCCGCCGCGCCGCTTATCAGCGCTCCGGGGGAGGGGCGGCAAGAGGAGCCCAGCGCTCATTGGACGCTGGCAGTCAATCGATCCGCCCCTGTCAAAGACAGCCAACGAGAGCGCTCTGCAAGCACCTCCCCCGCACGCGCTGCTACGATAGCCAACCACAAAGCCATTAATATTTAGCAGGCGTCACCCTCCGCGCCACAGCCAATCACAGAAAGAAACACTGCCCAAGCCTCGCCCTCCCTGCCCCCCCCCTCCCCCCAAGGCAGAACCAATCAAACCAGCAGAAAGCCCAACTCTACTGCAGGGAACCAATCAGAAGCCTCTTTAACACCCCGCCCCTTCACCGCGAGCACCAATCAGCGGCGCCCCAGGGCTCGCAGCTGGGTTTCTCTTTCACCTTGGGAGGGGGAAGGAGGAGGTGTGGGGCACGGGAAAGCTCCTCCCGGTGCTGCCGGGCCCGGTGCGGCCAGGCCTGACGATGTCGGCGCTCGCCCGGTCGCGGCCTCTCCCCTCCTTAGGGCACAGCAGCAAGCAGCACAAAGACAAGGCCCAACCGGCCCAGGCCTTGGCAACCCCCGGGCCGGCACCAAGGCCGCGTTCTGTCCTCCTTCACCTTCCAGAGATGAAGGAAAGGGCAGAAAGAAGCAAAACGGCTTCAGAAGAGTCGAGGTGGAGGCGCAGGTTTGCAGCGCTGAGCCCTCAGTGCCCCCTCCCAGGACCTTAAAGAAGCTTTAACTACTTTTATGGGGTTTCTGCCCTAAGCCAAGTGAACATCACAGCTATTTGCCTCTGAAAGCAAAAACCCTGTTCTGGAAAGTTCTAACACAGGCTTTACTGAGCAAACTTCCAATTTTTGTGCCCCGCAGACACCCCAAATTCAACATCTCTCACCACAACCCCCCTGGGCTCAGTTCAGTGTGAAAAATAGCTGGGAACAGGAAGAAATGCTGAGGTTGGTTTTGGTGCTGGTCACAGCTCTGTCAGACACAGATGTAGGGTGCCAGATGTGGTTCCCTGGGTGGCTGCAGTCCCTCTGAGCTTGGGCAGGGGCAGGCACACTGCAGGATCTGACTCATTCCCACCAGCCTCAACAGGACACAGATGAAGACCCTTCTCTGGTTCCCTCTTTGCCCACCTCACCATGTGCCTTTGGCTCAAGTGAGCTTTGCTGAACTCATGTTGCCAGAAAATTCTGTTCACTGCACCATCTTGGAGAGAGACTTCTGACAAAGGCCTGGAGTGACAGGATGAGAGGTGATGGCTTCAGGCTGGAAGAAGCTGGATTAAGGCTGCACATTAGGAAGAAATTCTTCCCCCTGAGGGTGCTGAGGCACTGGAACAGGTTGTCCAGGGAAGCTGTGGGAGCTCCAAGCCTGGAAAGTGCTCAAAGCCAGGTTGGATGAGGCCTTGAGGAAAGTGGCTGAGTTGGAGGTGCCCCTGCCCAAGGCCTTGATGGTCTTGAAGGTCCCTTCCAACCCAAAGTATTCTGTGATGATGTCAACCTGCTGGTAAGAGAGACAAAAGCCCAGGAGAACACAGGCACAAGCCTGTTTGTGGGCCCAGAGAACAGGCTGCAGAGGAAGATGGCCTCAGGAATGATGGTGTCAAAGGCTCTGGACAGGGCCATGGGACAAATGGAACATCCAGGATGTGTGGTCACCCCCAAAACATGTCCTTCAGCACCACATCTGCATGTCTGTTAAATCCCTCCAGAGATGGAAAGTCCACCACTGCCCTGGGCAGCCTGTCCAGGACTTAACAACCCTTTTGGAGAAAAACAAAATGTTCCTAGTGCCCAACCTAAAACTGTTCTGGTACAACCTGAAGCCATTTCCTCTTGTCCTGTCTCTTGTTCCTTGGAAGAAGAGACCAAGCCCCACCTCACTTTTAGGAAGCTGCAGAGCCAGGAGGTCCCCCCTCAGCCTCCTCCTCTCCAAGCTGAACAACCCCAATCTGTTCAGCTGTTCCTCCCCAGCCCTGTTCTCCAGACCCTTCACCAGCTTCATGGCCCTTCTCTGGACCCACACCAGCTCCTCAATGCCCTTGGTGTGAGGACCCCAAAACTGAACACTCAAGGTGTGGCCTCCTCACCAACGCTGATGTTCTGCCTCCAGACGTGGTAGTTCCGTGGGGTTTGGGCCCAAGTGCAGAGGGTGGGGCTGATCTATCTAACCCAGGAGCCTGGGAAGCTGTGGCACAGGAGATAAGAAGAGGGGGAAAGGCATGAGGTGGCAAAGCAGCCTGGGCTTCAGGCCAAGCCAGCAGAGGAGGTGACAGCAGCAGACAGTTGGTGTCCCCCAGCAGCTATCGCGGCAGAGCAGTGCTCCTCATCCTCTTCCTGTATCGCCTGCGCCCCAGGCCGGCTGCTGCTGCCCACGCGATCCAGCACCAGATGGGAACCCAGGCAGGGCCTTCTTCTGCTTCTAGAGACAGCCTGGGGGCAGAGCTGCTGCTGGTGTGAGCTGCAGTTAGTGGAGGAAGAGACAGAACGTTCCTCCTGATGGAAGCAGAGATGAGACACAAACCACAGCTTTGGCTATTAGATCTTAGTAAACAAACCAAAATGCCACCCGTGGGACTCGGCAGCCTTATCTCTCCCAGCAAGGAGTGCTGCCAGATCTCTGATAAGGAGCAAAGCCAGTCACGCAGGGAGCCACCAGCAGCTCTGCTCTCACTGTCCCTCGGGGCAGGAGAACCTTCCAGAACAGCAGGAGTGTTGGGGGCACTTCTGAGAGTTACCAGCAGTCCCCCGAGGACAGCTCAGGGATTTCACTCCTCAATCTTACAAATCAAAAGGGAGGTTTTAGACCAAAGGGTTCATCCTTTCTGGGTGAAGGGATCAAGTGGATCTCAGCCAGCCTGCTGATCAGACCCAACTGTGAGGAGAGGCTGCCATCCCACCAGGCTGTGCAGTGAGAGCTGGACAGGTGGAATGTTGGGCAGAGGGGAACCTGCTGAAGGGCAAGTGCAGGGTCCTGCACCTGGGGAGAGACAACCTCCTGCACCAGGGCAGGTGAGAGGTGACCTGCTGGGAAGCAGCTCTGTGGAGGACCTGGGAGTGCTGGGGGACAAATTCATCAATGTTCCCTTGTGGCCAAGAAGGACAATGGTGCCCTGAGCTGCATTCAGAAAGTGTAGCCAGCAGCTCAAGGGAGGTTCTCTGTCCCCTCTACTTTGCCCTGCTGAGGCCACATATGGAGTCCCATGCCCAGTTTTGGGCTCCCCAGCTCAAGAGAGACAAGCAACTACTGGAGAGAGTCCAGGAAGAGGCTGGGAAGATGCTGAGGGGTCTGGAGCAGCTCTGAGGAGGAAAGGCTAAGAGCCCTGGGGCTGCTGAACCTGGAGAAGAGCAGCCCCAGAGAGGATCTGAGCAATGCTCAGCAAGAGCTAAGCAAGAGGATGGAGCCAGACTCTGCTCAGTGGTCCCCAGGGACAGGACGAGGGGCAGCAGGAACAAAGTGGAACCCAGAAGGTTCTATCTGAGCAGAAGGAGAAACTTGCTTGGTGTGAGGGTGCTGGAGGCCTGGAGCAGGCTGCCCAGAGAAGCTGTGGAGTCTCCTTCTCCATGCCACTGTGAGCCTGGGCAAGCTGCTGTGGGTGCCCTGCTTTAGCAGGGGGGTGGACTGGATGACCTCCAGAGGTCCTTTTCACCCCACACCCCATGCCAGGATTCTGTGAAGGGTCCTCCACTGTCTGTTCCTCTAACAGTTCCTACCTTCCCAGCTCCCACTGCAGCAACAGTGTAAAACCAAACCCAGCTGATCTTTGAATCCTCTCTGCACACAGACATTTTTCCAAGCCAAAGACTCTTCCTGAAAACATTTCCTTCCTAGGGTGCAGAGCAGCTATCAACAAAGAACCAGGAAATTAAAAGGAAGAAAAAGCAATAGAGAGGGAACTACCAAAGCACAGGTGCTGATGAGAACAGAAACCTGCACTGAAAACCAGAGAGGAGTTCTGCCCACATTCTTTTTTCAGTCTCTGACACAGGTCAGCTCTTCTAGGAACCCTCCAGTCAGTCCTTCCAAAATTCAAATTCACCTTTCAGTTTCTCTGCCACACTGTGATTTGAATCCAATACTCACAGCTGGAACACACTGAAAATATTCCCTCCTCTGCACTGCTTTGTTTCAGCATGCAGGAGGTTACACAGCTGTGCCTCTGCCTCTTCTCACCACACCTCCTGATTTAAATACAGCCAGAAATACTGAAAAGAAAACCCCAAAGTGGTTCAGCACCACTAAGCTAAGCACCAGCTCTGTCTCAAGTCCAAGTTTTGCTTTCACCATCTGCTTCCCTCAAGGTTTAAAACCCCACATTTTGCTGTGATATGTAGGAAGAGACAAGAAGGCAGCAGCTGTTACCTATCAAGTGGGCTACAGCCCTTCTGGCACAGCTGAGCTGCACATTATCAGCCAGCCAAGTCCATCTGCACCCAGAGCAGGCCTTCCTGGGTCCTTCCCCACAAAAAACACACAGCACAGAGGGAGCACTGGCACATTAAAGTTCCCCAGTGCTGCAGACAAGGCTCCAGCCCAGGCTGTGCAGTCACCTCCCCACAATTAGGATTCTTACTGATGTGCTGCATAGTAGCAGTCACAGAACATCCTGCAAACACTTAAGGGCTGCAGGTCAAGGATCCAACTTCTTATCATGCTCTGCCTGCTCATTTCCATCACTTCTGCAGCAGCTTCTGTAGCCTTCTCACCCTGCACAGGAGGATTCCTGACCTGCCAGAGTGTTCAGAGGCTCAGAAAGTCAGTCATGTCATCCCTGCTGGCAAGCATCACAGAGCTGCACAGTGATCTGATGGCTCTCCTCTCCTGCAAGGGCAGGCTAAAAGAGCTGGGGCTGTTCAGCCTGGAGAAGAGAAAGCTCCAGGGAGACCTTCTGGTGGCCTTTCAGTACTTCAAGTGGCTGATCAGAAAGACTTCTGAGCAAGGCCTGTTGTGACAGGACAAGAGGTGATGGCTTTAAACTAAAAGAGGGAGACTCAGACCAGAAAGAAGGAAGAAATGGTTGACACTGAGGGTGGTGAGAGCCTGGCCCAGGCTGCCCAGAGAGGTGGGAGCTGCCCCAGCCCAGGAACCACTGCAGGTCAGTTTGCCTGGGGCTCTGAGCAGCCTGCTCTAGTTGAGGCTGTCCCTGGTTTGAATCAGATGACCTCCAAAAGGTCCCTTCCAACCCAAACCAGGCTCTGATATTCTGATGATTCCATGCATTTCATGGCTAAGGACCAAGCAATTCCCTGTGCTCCCTTAAAGTCACCTTTTCACACCCTCCCACTCCTCCCACCTACAGGCACACAGGAGAAGGTTTCTGTGGAACAGGCTCTCTCTTGCCCACTCAGACCCCTCTGAGCCCACCCTAAGCACACTCCCCAGGAGTGCCACCCACCATGCTTTAGCTTTATGTCAGTGTCACTTGAGGAAGTGACAGGCAAATAGGAAACCTGTAAGGCTCAACAGTTGCCACTGCCACTGTCATTCTGGTCCAGTGCTCAGGTCCTAAATGAGATTACATTTCTGGCTGTTTGCTATGGGTAGGAGGGAGATGGAGCTCAGATTTAAAGTCCTGATCAGCTGAGCATGAACGTGGAAGATCAAAGGGTCATTCAGCACACAAGCTAAGCTTTCCCTCATTGTCCTTGAACAAAATTCCTCTCCCTCTAAGCTGTGGAGTAGAATGCCTGCCTGTCTGCCTCCCACTCCATCCCCAAGAGAGATGGCTGCATTTCACTGCTGCACAGTTTCTGCACTCAAATGTTTGGAGATGAAAAGCTCTAAAGAGCAGCAAGAAAAATAAAACTGCAGTTTATTAAAAGAGACTACCAGATTATTCAGCAGAGCAGCCAAGCTATTTCACAGTCTGGTCATGCTTGCAGTGAAAACAGTGGGAACAGGGCACAAGCTCTGCTAGGAGTGCAAGGAGACATTATGAAATAGATGGTTTTCCTAAGTCATGGAGAGGCAGGAAGCCTCTAACAGTGTGAATCATCAATACAGCAAAAAGAAAGAGTGCACTTCAAAGTGATCCCTGATGTGCAGCACTGCCAGCATCCTAACACAGCATAAAAATGAGTGCAAGCAGAGCAAGGTGGCCCAGGGCTGCTGAATCAATTCACAACAGGCAGGAGAGACTCAGCACAGCTCTAAGTGTGTTTCATACCTGCTGCTGCAACATCCTCTGCTGCTGGGCCTCTTTCCTTCCACCTCACTGCTCTGGCCCTGTGGCTTCTCCTGCTGCCAAAGACACAGCAAGGATGAAGTTTATCTCCTGCTCTGGGATCCTCTCATTGTACATTCACAGAAGCTTGGGGATGTGATTCCCCAGCTTAGTGTTGCAGCAGCAGCAGAGCTGGTGGCATGCAAAGCAATCCTCTGCTTTTGTGCAAGCACAAAAATATTTGGGTTGGAAAAGCCTTTAAGATCAAGTCCAGCCATGCTCTAACTCTGCCAAGGCTGGGGCTAATCCATGGCCCTCAGCACCACTCTGCCTCTTTGAAACACCTTCAAGGTCAGGGACTCAACCACCTCCCTGGGGAACATATGCCAGGGCTTCACAGCCCTTTGGGGGAAGGAATTGTTCCTCATGCCCAACTTTAAGCTCCCCTGCTGCAGCCTGAGGCCATTTTCTCTCATTCTATCACTGACTAGGAAGGACATAAACCCTCATCTCACTCCAACCTCCTTTCAGCTCATTGTGCAGGAGCTGCCATTTGCCTGTTCCAAGTGACACACAAGGATTGTCTGCAGTAGGACACAACACATCCAGAGGACACCAGGCCTTGTGATCCATGCTGGTAGATGCCATTTACCCTAAGAGATGACCTTGTTTCTCCCTCCCATGCCCAACTACAAGGATTCAGGAGTTAGCAAACATCAGAGACTCAGCAGATTCCCCAGAACAACACAGGCTGCACAAGGTGTACAACACTGACCATGGAAGAATGTCAGCATGAGGAGGGGAAAGCATTCAAGGAAGTTTTATGCTTGGAGGAGAGGCAAACATTTGGATTTTCAATCCCAGCATGGTGAGGGTGGGAACCTCTGGAGATCATCCAGCTGCAACCCCCCTGCAGGGCACCCACAGCAGCTTGCCCAGGAGAACAACAGCAGGGTGGGGGTGGAAGCTCTCCAGAGAAGGAGACTCCACAACCTCTCTGGGCAGCCTGCTCCAGGCCTCCAGCACCCTCACACCAAACAAGTTTCTCCTCCTGCTCAGCTGGAAGCTCCTGGGTTCCAGTCTGTACCAGCTGCCCTTATCCTCTTGCTGGCATTGACAAGATTCTGGCCCAACCTTCTTGCCCCCTCACAGGTCCTTTAGCTCTTGCTGAGCATTGATCAGATCCCCTCCCAGGCTGCTCTTCTCCAGGTCCCTCAGCCTTTGCTCCTCACAGAGATGCTCCAGAAGAACATCAACAGCCAGAGCTCTGTTTTCCCCATCAGCTCCAGCCTGGCAAAGCACAAAGGCTGTCTCCCTACTGCCTGCACCCACACTGGTTAGGAAGCATTACAAATGTGACAGAGGTACAAAAGTTTACATCAAAGGCTGTATCTGGCCCAAGAAAATTATTCCCTAGAAGGAAGCCCCAAAACAAGCTCCTGAAGAAGCACTGCTGGACTTTTCCAGAAGATGGAACTTGTGAATTTGGAAGCACAGGTAAATAAAGCTGTGTGGTAACAACTGGCACAATGTCATTAGGAAAAAATGCAGACACTGAAGAAAATAACCTACTTGGCTCAACTCAGAGCTCAGCAAGCCAGGGCTTCATATGGGAAGAACCTTCTTTTTTTTCCCCCTCTTTTCTGTGGATAATTACAAACCCAGGAGTTTCAAAGGAAACCAGCAGCTCCAGCTGGCACCTTACCCTAGGAACAGCCATCCTGCAGCAGCAGCACATTCTAAGGGACACAGCCCCCTCAAAAAGCAGGAACTCTGCTCACCCCAATCCCTGACAGACTTCTCCAAGTAAGGCAACATGGTCTAAAGGAGAATGGTCACAGCACAAAGTGGTGTAAAACCCACTGCTCCCATCCTCCCAGCCTCCAGCCCCCACGCTCAGGCGCAGCCTCCATCCACTCTGCATTGGTAATTTGCCCTCAGTTTGGTGTTTCTCTGGCTCTTCCAGTGTTGAAGCACAGAGCTGATCAGTCTCCTTGGAAACCAAGGGAAAGCTAAACCTCCTTAAACAGGGAAGAGGCCAAATTGATGCATACTTGATCTCAGAGTCAAGCAGATGATCCCAGCAGTGGTGCTGCTCAAGGCACCAAGCTGGTGGTAGTTTGATCTCCCCTTTGCTCAGCTCTGTCTCTCTCCTACTTTGCCTTCCTCCAGCTCTTACTGCTCATCTTAAGGCTGCTGCTTTTCTTGGCCTTTGGCTGAGCTCCCAAGCATACTCCACCCTTTAGTTCTGGGTGACATTTGGGTTGTTACCTACTTCCTATTTTCAGTGTGGACCCCAATATCCTGGAGATACTCAAGGTGAGGCTTGACAGGGCTCTGGGCAATCTGATCTAGTTGAGGATGCTCCTGCTGACTGCAGAGGGGCCTGGACTAGATGATCTTTGGAGGTTCCTTTCAACCCAGACCATTCTATGATCCTAAACTATCTCTCTGCTGCAGGTAAATACCTGAGGCACAGAGTATGGTGATCAGAGACCACTCAGGAACTAGTGGAAGAAGCAAAGACAAATTCTGTCCCTACTATACCCACACATAACCTGTTCTTAACACACCCAAAGTTTTCTACAACCAAGAGGGTCCTGTCAGTTGGAAACTGAGCTACAAAGCCTGTGGCTAGTTGCCCACAGTCAGTTTTATGACAAAACTGCCCACAGGGTGGGCTCAGAAATGCCAAAGAGGATTGAGTTTCACCTTCACTTCCCACACCAGTGTCATCTCTGGTGACAAATGTTTCTTACACCTGTGGAGTCTGTGTCATGGGGCTGAACAACATGAAGCATGTAGAGGCCTTGATTGATTGGGAAAGGGAGGCATTAACACCAGTGCCAGGCAGTTGGAGAGCACTGCCTAGACTGGAAGGAATGTATTAAAGGAGCAGATCCCAAATCCAAAAAGCAGACAAGAGAACAACCCCCACCCCCCAAAAAGAATCAGTTTTATCAGGAACAGGATGATGCTGGCATAAAAATATCTGGCCTATCAATAGGCTTCAGTCCTGCCAGGATAAAATACACTTTTACTGCAACTATTTAGTACTTAGATTCTAGTATGAGACCCAGGGGAGGGAAGGAACCAGGAAGTGTGGCTATCTATATTCAGCTGCAGCTATGTGAAAAACTTCTGCTTTCAGCAAAGCTCAGATTGGATCTTTTCTTCCATTACAATTTAAAAAAGAACCAGAAAAAAAAAAAAAAGGAAGGACTTAGGCCAAAGTGGCTTGACCTTGGTCCTGATGCCAGGAAACACAGACTCCACTCAGATGTCTGCATGCCAGAGCCCTGGGGAAAGAGTGAGCACATGGATTGGGTTCAAGTTTGCTGAAACACTCCTGTCCCTCTACAGCTGGTGCTGTTCTGGGAGACTCTCAGCTCAGAGCAAAGGACCTGGCCACAATTCTCCATACAGGGCCTTATGTGGCTGCATTTATGCTACAAGTCAGCATCCTTCAAATGTAAACCAGCTAAGGGCTTAAAAAAAAAACAAACACAGAGAGAGCCCTCCCCCAGCTATTTGCTGAACTGTCTGCAAACATCCCCTCAAAACTGGAGTCCTGATCTACAACAGCTGCTGAAGACTTTGATTTTCATGTGAAATTACAAAATACTGCCTCAATCTGCACATAAATCCCACAGGCTACAGCTGTCTGCAGTAAAACACTCTCCCTGCTGCTGGCTTTGGTTGTGAAGTGCACCAAGGCCCACTGGAGAGCTGCAAACAGAAGTAAAGACTCAAGAATACACAGGGCCAAGCTTGCTGCCAGCCCCAAGCTCCACAGCAGAGTTTCTGCCATGATAAATTCTGTGCCTTGCACCTTCCACCACTTGTCCACATCCATCTGCACTGAAGCTCTCTGCACATTAGGGCCTAGACCACCTCAAGGACCAAATCTGAGATTCTCAGCTAGTGACAGCCAAAATAATTTAGGCTCCAACCCCCACACAGGGCCAGGCCAACACAGATCAGGTTGCCCAGGACCTGTCCAAAAATACAGCAGGGAGCCCTCAGTTACCAAAAGTGCCCTTGGGACAGACAATGGCCCCCTGGCACCTGGGGCACACCAAGCTGGGTCAGGAGTTCTTCAAGCTTTACACAGAATGGTTTGGGTTGGAAGGCACCTCCAGAAGTCATCCAGTCCAACCCCCTTGCAGTCAGCAGAGACATCCTCCATTAGATCAGGTTGCTCAGAGCATTCTCAAGCCTGACCTTGAACATCTCCAAGGATGGGGTCTCAGCCACCTCCCTGAGGAACCTGCTGCAGTGCTCCAGCATCCTCATGGTGCAGGACTTGTTCTTCACATCCAACCTAAATCTGCACTGCTCTCATTTCCAACCATTGCCCCTTGTCCTATCATTGCAGGCCTCTGCAAACAGTGCCCCTGCAGCCTTCTTGTAGCCCACTTGAGACTTGGGGCAAGAAGTTCTCTGATGTCACCCAGAGCTACCACACCTAACCCCCAAAAGTCTGAAGCTGTTATCCAAACTAGAAGCAAGCCACCTCCACTCACCTTCTGATGTCACAGCAGAGAAAGCAGCAGCAGCAGCCACTCTGCACCTTCACACCTGCTCTGGATATCTTCAGCACTTCATCCTGGTCTCTCTTGTAACTTCAAGCTGTGCTCAGGTGATACCTACAAGCAAGAAAGATTTATTGAAGCAGAGCACTTGAGAGTTTTATGGTGGATTTTCATTACCCAGTGGAGTTGTTTTCACTTGCTTTAAAACACACTTCAGTAGCTAAGGTAGCCCTGCAGGAATGCATCTTTGGGAGTAACACAGGAGGCAAGTCAAGGGAGTGCTTTAATGTTTATAAAGCTCTTAGCAACCAAAAAACCTGAAGTACTTTAGCAGCATTTACTCTGCTTTGTAACAACTCCTACACCAGCAAGGCTGCTTTTCCACTCTCATTAATACAAGTCAAGACAGTGTTAAGGTCCTGCAGGCAGCTCTCTCAATGCCACAGCTCCAGAGCAAGTAGGGACAAAAGAGATTAGAGTTTAAAAGCTAATTTTAACCTATTGATGTTTGTACCTGGTTACAAGGATTGGGTTGGGTGAAAAGTCTCTTTCCATTGCCTGCATTTTCTAAGGTTCACAGAATGTCAGGGGTTGGAAGGGACCTCCAGAGAGCATCCAGTCCAAACACCTGCCAGAGCAGGATCACCCAGGGGAGGTCACACAGGAATGCATCCAGGTGGGTTTGGAATGTCTCTAGGGGAGACCCCACACCCTCTGGGCAGCCTGCTCCAAGGCTCCAGAACTCTCACAGTGACAAAGCTTCTCTTTATGGCACCTCCTCTGCTCCAGCCTGCCCTCACTGCCCCTTGGCCATCCCTGGGCACAGTCTGGCTGCATCCTCCCCACACTGCCCTGCATATCTTGAGCACAGCCCTCAGGCTGCTCTGCTCTAAGCTCCCAGCCTCAGCTGCCTCAGCCTGGCCTCACAGGAGCTGTTCCTGCAGTGGCTCTGCACTGGACTCTCTCCAGCAGCTCCCTGAAATCCTTCTTGAACTGAGGGGCCCAGAACTGGACACAATATCCCAGCTGTGGCCTCACCAGAGAGGGAAGAGAACCTCTTTCAACCTACTCACCAGATCCTTTCCAATCCCCCCCAGGATGCCACTGGCCTTCCAAAGAAGGCACATGGCACACAGCTGGCTCATGGGCATCCTGCTGTCCTACCAGCATTCCCAGGTCCTTTTCCCCAGAGCTGCTCTCCAGCAGCTCAGCCCCAGTCTGTGCTGGCACATTCAGCAGGAGCTGCTTTTACAAATGCCACAGTGAATGTCCCTAAGCCTGGGCTCCAAAGAGCTTTAATGAGAAAGGCCTAGAGAGATGCCAGCAGATGCAGGGAGATCTGCAGTGCCAGGAGCTTTCAGGTAGCAAACTGCTGATGTCAGTGGCAATCTAGCAGCTACTCAGTAACCAAGGATCTGATCTGGTTGAGGATGGCCCTGCTCACTGCAGGGAGGTTGGACTAGATGACCTCAGGAGGTCCCTTCCAACCTGGGTGAGTCTATGATTTGCTCACTTGTGTGATTTGCCATGGAATAAACTCACCAGGCACTTGCTAAACTTTCTTCTGGTGCAGCATCAAGAAATTCCTTATTGCCCACTAGGAAAACTGTGACAGAGTTAGACTGCAGAGTCTGCTGGAAGAACCTCAGGAAAGGGAGCTTAACCCCAGTGGAGACACTCACAAGCAGAACCCACAGCAGCTCTGCACCCTGCAGAAATCGCTGCCTGTCCTCCCAGGCCGATTCCCCACTCCAGCAGCTTGCAGAGAGTGAAGAAGCATTTCAGGCACTGACATCTAGTGGCGGTGCCAACAGGGAGGCACTTGCCAACCTCTCAGCTTTCACATCCCTGTCCTCCCCTAGAACAGATCAGCAGGTTTCACCTCCCAGAAGAGCCAGAGCTGCAAATTCTCCAGTACTGAGCCCTGGCTCATGGCCAAGGGCTGCAGACACAAACTGATGGATAAGAGTTTCATTTCTGCCATAAGCCTCCTAACTCTGGGCTGGGTTTTGGACTGAAGTGTTAATAGCAGCAAATGAAAGCTTTGCTTTCTGCTCTTCTGAAAGGTACACACATCCAGAACAGTTCTTAGCAGCTTTGCTGTGCTAATAACATGAAAAAACTTTGTCACTGGGAAGCTGTTGGAGCAGGCTGTCCAGAGAGGTTGTGAAGTCTCCTCTGGAGACACTCAAAACCTGCCTGGATGAGGTCTTGTGGCACCTGCTCTAGGTGATCCTGGATGATCTTCTGAGGTCCCTTCCAAGCCCTAACATTCTGTGATACTGACTGCTGCTTAGCAAAAGCACAAGCACCTCCCCTTCTCCTTCCCCCTTCCTCTGCATGCTGAGTGCTCCAGAGCTGTGTCAATTCATGTTCAAAGCACACAGAGGACTCACTTTGCATTAACATTTTAATTATCAGGAGATAAGCCAGCAGGAGGAACTGGATTCTTGGCTTCTATTCAAGCACTGCCACCTCTAGGAAAAGTTATTAACCACCACCCACTTCTGCTTGTTTTGTTTTCCTAACAACATCCTGTTGGTGGTAAATCCTGCTAACAGGAATCAACACAAACATTTTAATTCACACATAAGCTTCAAGAAACACTCAGAAGCTCTAATTAATATTTCATTGCTTTAGCTAAGCACTCTCCCTCTCACATCATGCAGTTTTGAAAGAGGAATCCTTTAGCTCTCATCAACAGGCAGCTATTGTCAGTGAGATGTGGTAAACAGCAACTTTTCACATCACATTCTTTAGCCTGTTTGCATTCAAGGAAGTCTGAAACTGAATTTGGGTCCTTGCAAGGTCCAAATATGCTCTGTCAGAACCAGGCTGTAAGCCAAATGTCCTTTTTCTACCCCAGGCACATTCCATTTCATGCAAGAGATAAAATGAAGAATTTGCAATCCACAAGCTCTTAGAACTCTTTATTGCTCCTGACTGCCCCACACTTGCATCAGGACCCTTCAGCAGATTCTCTTTTCTTAGACCTGAGCTTTGGCTCATAGAATCTACAGGAGAGTTGAGCTCAGATTAACTCCTCCTTTTTCTTTCCACTCTACTCTGTTCCTCTGCTTTGTTCCCATTCCTCTTGCCCTTCCAGGTGATGCTCCCTCCCCAGAGGTGTTCAAGGCCAGGCTGGATGAGGCCATAAGCAACCAGCTCCAGTGGGAGGTATCCCTACCCATAGCAGGGTGCTTGGAACTAAATCATCCTTAAGGTCCCTTCCAACCTAAACCATTTTATGCTTTAGCTCATCCCAAATTGATCAGAAACATTTCAAGTCACTCTAACAGCTCAAGAGCATAAAGTTCATTAGCCTGGCATTAGATTTTGGTCCAACTGTAACTTGAAATTCATAAACTCTAGGCAGCCTTTAGCTGCAGGAAGAATCCATGCATTTGTGCAGCAGTGGTTTCTGCTGGAACCAGGTCTGCAAACTGGTTTGCTCAGCTAACCAGGCTGTCTGACAACTTGTTCACCCACCCCAAGTTTTGCAGGGTTTCATGTGCAAAATTCAGATCAAATGTCTTTGCAGCCAGGATGCCACTCCCACTCTACATACCACATACACTGCTCCCCATTCCTCTCTGCTTGGGCAAAAGCAGAGCCATTTCATCTTGGCTTCTTCAGAAGGTTTGCTCTTCAACATTTCTCAGGAGACTGGATATACCTAAGAGCAATAACAATTTGGAATGAGAAAAATGGTCTTAGTTGCATCGAGAGCAGTGTGGGCAGCAGGGCAAGGGAGGGGA
>VWYK01019734.1:0-10908 GCA_013399775.1 Semnornis frantzii | reverse complement strand
TTTTCCCCCCCACCCCTTCCTCGCTTCCCCCCCTGCAGTTCTTTGGCTCAGCAAGAGGGAACACCGAGAATTTTAACAGCTCTCCCTTCCGCTTGATTAAATGGTTTGGTGAAAAAAATATTATAGAGACTGGTATTAAGGACAGAGAAAAAGAAAGAGGAAAAAAAAGAAAGAAAGAGGAAACGATATAAACGACTCCCATCAATCTCTTTTTGCAATAAGACGGTGCAAACCCATAAAAGCGATTACACAAATCTGTAGATGGATCCCCTTCTTCATTGTACCATTTCAGATCGTGTTATTCTATCCATTCTTGGATTATTTGTTTGGTAAATGTTTCCCATGTGTTTGTGTTTTTTTTCTGTATATAGAGTGATTTCAGACTGTAAATAGCGCGTCAGCAAAACTTGTCTAAATCATATATTTTTGTCTAATAAACTAAATGAAATTATGAGCTCTCTTCAGGTATGTATTCTGTTGCTGCAGATCTTATAATTGTATATATATTTTACAAATCTATTCAAACGTTTATAATTTGTTATCTAAAAAGTTGAGTCTTTTTGTCTTTGGGTAACTCAAAATACCAAAACCAAACTTTTAAAGACTCTTGTAGCTAGAAGCCGAAAACGAATCATGAGCTTCCCTTTCTTACATGCAAATCTAAGAAGCTACTTCCTAACCAGTAAAATTAAAGTGACTTTTTTAAAAAAAATGTGATGAATCGGACGTATTCTGTAGTATCAATTTTCTGAACATAAATGGATCTGATTTCCACTTACGTTATAAAATACATTTTTGAAAATGAAAAGGATGAGTTTTCTCACAGTTCTCTAGTGTATAACTTTGCTATCCCACCTGGTTCCTAAATTGAATCAAAAGCTTTATTAGTTTGGTATACACCCTGATCGGAGCCGAAAAAAAAAAAAAAAAAAAAATTAGGAAATAGAATTATTTGTAATTATTTACGCTATAAAGAAGCACAGAGGAAGTACGACTGTGAAAGAATTTTCTCTGTGACATCAAGCACAATCTTAGCAGGGAAAAAAAGAAAAAAAGAAAAAAAAAAAAAAGAAAGGTAGCTCTTGCACTTCCCACAGAAAGTTCTGCAATTCCGATCTGTTGGTTAAAAAGAGACTGAGTTAGACAATGTACCGGTTTATAAAGACATTAATCTTCCAAAAGACGGACCGTTAAAATGTGTAATATTTTGAGTGTTTACTTCTTTTTTTCTCCTAAATGAGAACACTAAATGAGCATTGAGGTGCTAATAAGATACCAGATGGTTGTTGATGGTAGAAAATGGAAAGAAGCAGCTGGGAAAGTCATTAAGAAATAATGTGGTGACGCCCTATCCAAACTGAACCAACCTCAAACCAGGACTCGTCGTAAACAAAATGAGATTTTCAAATAAAATACTAATAATTTTTTTCTCAGAGATCAGAATATTGATCTTAATTTAGCTGCAAAATCATCGCAAGCGAAGAGGGATCTTGGTAAGCTCTCGCTTGGAAATCTTGACGATCAGCGATGGCAGTAGGCTTCTGCATTTTGTGTTTTTCAGATGGATCAGAGAAACTGATCAGGCGAAATAGATTTTTATGGGGGATATCTGAAGAGCTGTCTGAAAAGAGTTTCATTTTGTCATCCTGCGGTTCCCACCATAGCACCAGCTAGTGTGCTTTCTGGATTTTAGTTGTTTCGCTTTTCCTGAGTCACACTCAGCATTCGTAACCAGTCCAGCGAAAGAGCGTATTGCAGGTTTAGGCGAACCATGGGGACTTAGGTTTCAGTGAGAGAAAAAAATAATCTCAAAAAATAATAAAATATTTAAAATGTGAGGAAAAAACATCACGGCTCTTCAGATCATCACTGGTGTAAACCTGACTGAATTGCTTTCTCCTTCCTATCAACTCAAACAGCAGCACCGGCTGCCCCTCGCCCCGCTTAGGCCCGAGGCACAGCTGTCCCTCTCAGCCAAGCGGTCCGGGGTGCCCTCACGGATGGGGAGACGACACCTACGAACAGCGCAGGGATGCTCTGTGAGGTGGAGCGAACGCGACGGGGCCACATTTGCTCTGGGGGAGAGGAGAGGGAGTTACTTTGCAGCACGTGAAGGTCAGAAGGGACTTTAACTGTGGAAAGGCGTGGAGCGTGAGTGTGCGGTTTTGTGCGTGTATGTGCTCGAACTGTCGTTCTCCGAATGCCTCCAGCGGGCCGCGCTGAGAGCAGGGTCCGAGCGGTCCCGAGTGACGGGGCGCGTGCCCGGCTTTGGGCAGGCTCACAGCGCCCTCTGTGGGCTGCGAGAGGAGCCGTCCCCTAGCAGAGCTCGGCGCAGCCGGATGTGTCGGCCCGCGTATCGGTGCAACCGGCTAGGGGGAGCGGGGACTGTCCGCCTTTAAATTCATACGGAAAGCCAGTAACGTCCTCTGGAGTCTTGATTATTCTGTGGAAAGAGATGATTCCCAATAGATACCTGGCTGGCAGTTTTCCCCTTTTGGAAGCCTCAGCATCCCCAGAGGCTGCAGATTTATTTTTTTTTTTTTTTTAAATCTTTTCTTATCATTACTTTTGTTTCCCCCTTCCCCCTCCCATCTGCTTCTTTGAATTTTCCCGTCCTTTTATTCCATAACACCAACGGTTGTGATGCTTCCCTCCCCAAACAGCTGAGGGGGTTACGGTGGGGGCTAATGAAGCCTTGAGGGGTCAGCGCCAAGTCAGCAGCGTCCCCCACCGCGCCCGGAGCCCTGGAGAGGGACCGAACGATGCATCTGTCTGTTGCCTCCTACCCACGCTGTTGGCGAAGACAGGGGCGGCCTGGGGAGCTGCCTGTGGGCTAAGTACTCGGACCAAGAGTGCTTAAGCCACTTCCAAAGTCTTTGGCCAGCAGCGCAAGTGGCTTCCCGATAGAAATGAGAAAGCTCACAAGTAGTAAGGCCAGCTGAGAAAGGTCGTATTGTTAAATGGGAAAAGCTTTCGAGCGGGTGCGCGCCTAAGGGGCAGGCAGTCCCCGAGGGCTCTTGCTTTAGCCTAGAAGAGAGGTGATTTTCGGTTGTTCGTTAGCACACGGAGCCCTCGGAAGCTGTCGGTACGCCGTGGGGTGGGGTGTGAGGGGCCGGGGCTGGGCGGGATGCGCAGACACCTCCAGCGCCCTGCCGCCGGCAGCCCCCGCGCCAATGTCAGACACGAGCGGGGGGCTCCATAGTTCCTAGATTTCGCTTGTCACGTGAGCCGTGCTAGGACCGATCGCTTACGTCACCCTGGCAGGAACATAATTCCTAGTTTTTCTGTCATATTTTCCATTTTCATTGAGATTCATCCTGGCAGATGTACACCAGCAAACACCAGAGTGTAGGGAGAATAATAAAAGGGAAGCTTAAGCTAAACGATTTGCCTTAATTGGGAATGCTTCATGCTGATAAGAGTAAATTGGAAAGTCAGTGTTTCCTATCTCGCTCTCTCTTCCTACCACCCCCCCCCCCCCCCTTTTTTTTTTTTTTGGTTAATGTTTAAAAAGNTCTCTTTTTTTTTTTTTCTTTTTTTTTCTTTCTCTTAAGCGATGACGGTACCCGAATCTGATAAATAAAGTCAATTGGAAAATTTGCATTGAATCAGATGGGATGCTACATCTACTAATACTTCATTTAGAACAACAGAGAGCCAAGACACATATTCTTGCTATTCAAAAGGGTGACAGAAAACATTTTTCATACGTGTTTTCATAATCCTCCATCCTCCCTCGGTAAAAAACTGTCTCCCCGTCTTGTTTCTGTTATTATTTCCCTAGCATTAGCAGAAGAATGGCAGAAATCTGTGAAGAAAGAAGACCAAAAAGTTGATATAATCTCGAGTTCAGTAAACTCCGAAATTAACAGTTGCCAGAACGCAGTAAAAGCAAGCAGCAGCTTTACGAGGATTTTGGCTTTGTCACAGAGAGATAGTTATGAAACGTGCTTATTGGTATGCATGCCTCATTTTTTATTCTTTTTCTATTTTATTCTGTCTATTTTTAACCACGGGGGGAAGAAAAAAAAAAAAGGCGAAAATAAAAAGAGCTTGGAGAAAGGGAAGGAGAAAATCAGTAGGGTGCATGTGCTTACACTTGCTCATTCCTGTGATTGCTGTCTTTCCCGGCTTCTGTCATCTCTTGTTCGTTGCTCTCTTTTTGAGGCACTCTCTCCGAAACTGGAGGCAGCCCCGAAGCAGCGCAAGCCCGTGCAGGCGTCGGAGCGCCGGCGGGGCCACCTCCGGGGCGCGGCTGCCCTCGCCGGTCCGCCGGGTCCCGCAGGGCGTCCCGCACCAGCCCTCACCGCTGGGCTCGTCACATCTCGCAGTAACTTTCATTGTGTGACCATGTTCCCGCCAGCATTTTTTTTTTTCCCCCCCTCGTGGGCGCCGATCAATTATTCACAAGCACATTTATCTCCCCTGCAATATGGAGAATTCATATTCATATCTCTGTTTTAGTGGCCTGACACTGATTAATGTAATATGCACCGCGGCTCCGAGCGCAGCCCTGCTCTATGAATCATGCACTATAAAGTTTCAATCGTCCTTGTAGATGAGACTATTACAAAGAGCGCAGAGCGGCGGGGGGGGGGAGGAGGGGGCCGGCTGGAGAGGTGGCACTTTGCCGCTGTCGGCCACCGGCCCCTTGTTAAACAAGACTAGTATTGAAATAAGCCGGCGACTGATGTGGGACAACGCCGATTCGGCATTGGTTCCGTCCACAGGGGTTCCTTCAGATGCAGCTCTCCCTCCCCGGGACGGCCTGGCGGAAGGGGCTGCCGGGGAGGGAGCTAGGTACAGGTGGGAGCGGCTACTCTGGGTGAGAAGATGTTGGTTGCCCTAGAGTGCCCAACATGTGGAGTGGGCATTCTAGGGCTCAGGCTGACCTGAGATGTGCCCTGGCTGGCCCATGGGGCCTTGCCTGATCAGGTGTTGCAGCGGAGGCTGTGTCCCACTGCAGAGGAAAGGAGTTAGAGGGAGTCTTCATCCTCTGGCTTGTTCCAGTGTTGCTGGGATTTCATTTATTTATTTATTTGTTTGTTTATTTTCCCCCCAATTCCAAATGTCCTTAAAAGGTGAGGTGTAAAGAATGGTTTGGGCTGGAGGAGGCTGTCGGCACACAAGCAGTGCAGAGGAATGAGCAATAAGCACTCTGCAAAGAGGAGCCTTAAAACATTGTGCCTCAGCACACGTCCTCAGAAGAATAAGTAGTAAGTGATCTGCAAAAGGGAGCCTCAACACATTGAGCCTCAGCACACGTCCTCCTTCCTCCTGCTCCACACTCAATTTGGGGATGGGGCTCCCCTTCCATTTCAGCAACAACCCCATGCCTATGTCCAGTATTTGGTACTACTCACCTCCCTGCAACCTGCTGGTCAGTGGAGGGAAATCACGGGTCTGGATTTGTCACCCACAGGTTGGGAAACCCAGCTGTCTGCCATGGTTCAGGCAGCTATTGCCTAAACTGGCTGGGACAGGTCCCTTGCTGGCCTACAGGAAGCAGGGGGCAGATGAGGAGTTGTGCCGTGTGGGACTACCAGTTCCCTTCTGCTGGCAAGAGCCACAGAAGTCATCAGCAGGGCCTGCACCCACCACTTTCTCTGCAGGGGCTGTGGTGATAGGTGACATGGAGCCTGATTCCAGGCTTCAAGGCGCCAAGTTTTACATTTCAGCAGTAAATCTTACCTGGGACTAACAAATCAAGTAAAACAGTGGAACATGCAATAAACATGGCCTGTGTGGTGTGTTTTCCAGTGAAAAGTTACAGAAACGGCTCCTGGCGAGGTTGGTGTTCTCCATTGTGCTTTGCCCCCATGCAGTGCCGTTCATAGCTTGCCTGTAAAACCAGCCATGTGGACAGGAATCATTGGAAGTACCAGGAGACTGAGAACCCCATAGAAATAGGTATTCAAAATTTAAGACTTCGAAAATATGAGCTCTTAAAACTAAACAATGTACTTCTGTGAGGAATTAATTTACTCAAGTCCCGTCACCATTATTAATATTAGTTTTGGCTTCTCTTTTGTGTATGCTAAAAGAATATATGCGTGGATGTTTGTAAAAAAAAAAAGGATAAAAAGAAAGAGATCTTTTATCTGTTTTTACTTACTTTTATTAGCATTACAGACATCCTTCAAGTCTGATAGCCACTTGTTTCCTAACATGTTCCTTGGGAGTCAAGCTCACGCAAAATTGCAATTGTGGGACGCGCACCAAGTCCTTGTATTGCCTCTCCTGAGAGAATAGAAAGCACTGGTGTAAAATCTGTGCAGAATTAAAGGTGAGTTTAAAAAGTAACATTTATTTTTATTCCAGATTTGTGGCTGACCCATAGATAATTAAGGGTTTTATTTTGAGCTGTCGGCCCCACACAATACATTGTTCTTTGTTGCTGCACAAGTAGCACTTTCCCTGTGATGCCTACAGTTCAAAAACAATGAAGCAATCCATTTATTTTGTTGGTCAATTGTAGCACAAAGTGAGGTGGTCAGTGCTGAAAGTTTATCACTGTCTTGTCCCCTTGGAGGAGGCAGAGCATTCACACACCCTCTGCCCCAGTACACAAATGTCAGTCTTTTTGCAGGCTGCTGTTTTTCTTTTGAAGGTGCCGATGGTGTCTCTGATCCACTAATCCATTTATCCAGTTTCATGAGTGCATTGGCTGAATACTCTCACAATAGCCTTGCCCAGCTGGAAACAAGAAGTCAGTGAGTGCAGCCGGCACACCCACCAATGCCTGACACCACTCTCAAATAAGGCTTGAGTGCTTGCCTCAAAAAAAAAGCCCCATCTCAACTCAAACCCCCAGAGCTCCCAACCTGCCATGATGTGCCCAACACTGTGATCATTTCCCCTTTAAGAATAGAAGCATTTTTATTGCCATCTATAGCATGCTACAGGGCTATATTATTTTCATGATATTTGTCTGTGTCAATGAGGGTTGAAGCACTCTTCAGGAAAAAAAAAAAAAAAGCCTCTGAGACTCTGCAAACAAGTGCACATTAAAGAAACTGGTCAGGTTCTGCCAAGGAGGAGTGGGCACAGGAGAGGCGGTGGGCAAATGGGCTTCCATTTGCATTTGGTACCGTGCCATTACTTGCCAGCCTTTTATTACATTTTAAATGTATGTTTAATTACCAGTGTTATTGGTAATAATAGAATGTTGGAAAATATTAAATACATTTGTGAGCTTGTGTGAAAAAAGAAGTTAAAAGGTGTTCGGTGCACAGAATGTTAAAAAGATCTCACAATGAAGTGATTAACATTTTTATGAATAAAATTAATCACGCATTAACTCTGCAGCTCAATACATCTGAATGCCAAATGTTGCACGGCAGCCCTTTCCCCTAAACCCAAGAATTTTGGATGCAGTATTGGCCCACATCAAACACTCCTCTATTAGTAATGGCAGTGTAGTTATGAGAAGATATTTTAATAACGCACGTTTACATTTGAGGTGAGCAAATAAAAGGGAGATAATAAACGGGGGGTATTTTGTCAGGATTTGTGAGGACTGGTAGGCACATAAAATACATTAGGAATCAGTCAATAGGAGCAACTGTTACAGAGAAAAAAAAAAGTTTATATGGTGCTCATGGAGGCAAATAGCAAAGTCACTGTAGTAAACAGATTTAAGCAGACCCTGTTTAGATCTCCTTGGCTCTTATTAGCATGCTCATTGTTCTGGGCAAAGCTTGTTAGGTTTTAAGATGGGAGCTTACAATTATTAAAATAGCCACTGTGTCAGATAATAAAATGTGATCTCTTTCTCTTTTCTTTCTCTCTTCCTCTGTGTGTGTATATATGTGTGCGCGCGCGTGTGTGTTTTCTAATCTCTTGCCACTGTGGTTTTGGGATTATTCCAGCAGGCTGTACAAAGGGAAGCAAAGGCATCTGAAGTGTCACTCTACAGCTGTGGCAAAGTAACAGAATTTCCATTTTGTTGATGCTCCCAGCACATGTGTGCAGCAGAAGGTGATATCAAAGGAGCCGTTCTTCCTCAGTTCTGCACATTATTTTTCACTGCTGTGGCGAATCTCTCTGAGCTCCGTGAACCAATAAAACAACGGTCCCTGTTTGAGTTGATATATTAATATTTACTGAGGATTTGCAAGGTCGAGGCTAAATGTCAGCAGATTGCTGGGGCAGTACTGTGGGGAATAATTAAACAAATCTCACAGCAGTTCAGCCTCCTAACATCTTTATTAATCTTTTTTTTTTCTTTTTCTTTTTTTCTTCTTTCTCCTGAGACAGTATGCTGAAATATTTTTTTTTTTTTTTCAGTCAGTGAAGATTTGGGAGAAGTTTAATAATAAAATCCTGGATTGGAAGTATTTGGTTTTGACAGTTTCTTGGCCCACTCACCCACAGATGTTAGTTAGTTGTGAAGGCTATGATGTGTGAATTAGCACCAAGCTGCTGGGATTCTCACCTGCCTCTCCATCAAATTCATCTTGACCAGTCTGCCAGGCACAATAATATTGCTGCTATAAACAGACACTCAAACTGACTTCATTAAATAGTAGGTTCCTTTCTCCAAGGGAAGAAACTGGAGGACCCCAGTTCAGTATGCATGTCTCCCTTAACATGATTATAGCATGCACTTTAGTACGACTTAGACAATTCTCTTTAATAAGCTTCATAATTAGTGTTGGGTTGCCTCATTACATGTCATTGCCTGTAGCAGTCCTAGGCCAAACAGCCCTTCTCAATCTGATTTAATTTATTTATTTATTTTACCAGGCAGCAGGAGTTGTCTAGAGCTTTTTGTTTGTATAATAGGGACTTGCATGGAGCCCCCAGTGTAAAAATACCACAAGGAAATTAATTGCTTCTGTGCAGATTCACCACACATATGTCCTGGGGACTGGTGTATTTCTGACATTGCTACACAACAGTTTGCTAGGGGAGAAAAAAAAAATAAAATCTGGAAAAGCTACAAATGCAAACATATTAGCATCCATATAGATTCCATATGTTGTAACTGAAAACAAGGAGATTTTAAAAGTGTGTCAGAGCCTTCAAGATGTTTTTGAAATAAAGTGGATTATTTTTTCAGATTTGTCTTTTTTTTTTTTTTTTAAATACTTAAAAAACTCACTAATAAAATACACATGGCTACATATTCCGTTTGGTACCATCTGATAAATGTGCTTCTTAAAATAACACACACGAGGAGTGTGGTGACTCCACGCAATAAGAAGGCTAACACACAAAGCTGCCCTCAAGGTCAGTGGTTTGTTATCTATCACTGTTGGTCAGGTTGTGAATCACAGCTGCAAGTTTCAGCAAGTTAAGGGGAGGAGGAGCATTTAGAGTACTTGCCCTGTGGAAAAGAAAAAAAAAAAAAAAGCTGAGCTGGGGGTTTGTTAGCTGCCTCTGAACATCACCCTGCAGCTTCTGGGTAATGCCCATTCCCCTGTCACTAAAGCAAAGCTGGAAAATGCCTTGATCCAGATACAAGTGCTTTGATTTACTTGTTAGAATTCAGGTGGAAGGGTTTAGGGTTAGCAAGTCCACCACTGCAGAGCCTTGTAGCACTGCCCTGTCGTTATTTATATTGATTTCTTTCATCTCAGTCCTTGTAAACTTTGTTTTTGACTTTGGGCTGATCCTTCTGATACAGTTACACTTGCCCAGTGACATTACTATTGGTAATCAAATATTAACAATTCATCTCACAGTGGTTGCACAAGTGAAAGATTTGTTCAGAATAACACCATAGATGTAGCATTTAGCTGGTAAGAACTATTTGCATTCTTCATGTGTGACTGTGAAGGGGAGCCCTCCATCTATTAATTCTAGGCACCACAAAACAAAAAAACCCACATAGCTAACCAACGAGCACCTTAGGCATGCAGACTTTGATTGCTTCAGGGATCTGCTGGGCAAAGTACTGTGGGACAAAGCCCTAGATGAAGAGGGGCTCAGGACTGCTGGTCACTATTCAAGGATCATTTTTTCTGTGTCCAGCAGCAAAGCAAGGTGCCAAAGAGGAAGGCAGGAAAGAATGCTAGGAGACCTGCCTGGATGAGCGAGGAGCTCCTGGCCACACTGTCACACAAAAAGAAACTCTACAAGGAGTGGAAGGAAGGACAGATAGAAGTGTGTGTGTGTGGGGGTGTATAAGGAAGGTGCTCAATCATCAAGAGACCTGGTTAGAAAAGTTAAGGCTCAGCTAGAATTAAATCTAGCCAGGGAGATAAAGGAGAACAGCAAACACTTCTATAGGTATGCTAATGGCAAAAAGAAGACTAGGGAATGTGTGGGTCCCTTGAGAAAGGAGATGGGTGAAGTGGTGACGAGTGATGTGGAAAAGGCTGAGGTACTCAATGAATTCTTTACCTCAGTCTTCACTGGCAAGGGCTGCAGCCACACTCCTGGAGTCATGGAAGATAATGGCAGGGGCTGGAAAAAAGAACTGCTCATTGTGAGTGAAGATCAAGTTTGTGGCTATCTGATGAACCCGAAAGTGTTCAAGTCCATGGGACCCAAAGGGATACACCCATGAGTACTGAGGGAACAGGTGGATGACGTTGCTAAACCACTCCAATTATATACCAGAAGTCATGGCAGTCCAGTAAAGTCCCACTGACTGGAAAAGGGGAAACAAAGCAACCATTTTCAAAGAAGAAAAGAAGGATGATCCAGGGAACTATAGGGCAGTCAGTCTCACCTCTGTGCCCAGTAAGATCCTGAAGCAGATTCTCCTGGAGGCATTGCTGAGGCAGAACAATGAAGAGGTGATTGGGTACAATCAGCATGGCTGCACCAAGGGCAAATTGTGCCTGATAAACCTGGTGGCCTTCTATGACAAGGTCACAATATCAATAGACAAGGGGAAAGCAATTGATATAATTTTTCTGGATCTGAGCAAAGCCTTTTGACACTGTCCCACATGAC
>VWYK01019732.1:0-14511 GCA_013399775.1 Semnornis frantzii | reverse complement strand
TTTTCCGCTTTTACAGTTTATTGCAGTGAAATCTGTCTAATCTGTTGACAGAGCTCCAAAACATACACGAGTTGGTGCCATGATGTGTTAGCAGCGAAACGTTTGCCAGACCTATTAAAATTCTCAACATACTTGAAGCGTTGGCATTCTGTGCAGAAAATGGTGCCACCTACCAGCAAGAAGGAGGAAATTAAACAGCAAAACGATTTGTTTAAGCTGAAGAAACTGCTATTTTCATTGCAAGGCTGATGGGTTTGTATTAAGGAGCAATTAGCTTTCCCAGCCTGCTAGGGATGATTCTGAGTAAATGAAGTGCTGACCTGGCTGCCTACTCTCTCACTGCAAGAGAAGGTCTAGGCTAGGCAAACACCAGATCCTCTCATCTCGCTGACCAAAGGACAGAGTTCTGAGAAGAAGATCTGCATCAGGGATGCAAAAGTCCAACTCATTTACAGGTAAGTAGTTAAATATTTTTGTGAGCTTGAACCCAAATGGTTTGGACCCAGTTTTTCTGGTTTTACATGGCATAGCTGATTCTGAGTCTCTCTGGAGAGCAGAGTGGAGGTTCATTAGAGTGACACAGGTATTCTGAAAATGTCTCTCCTTGCTCTTTGGAAAGGTACATATTGAATATTCTCTTGGAGTTTTTGTTCAAACTACTCAGAATACATCTCAGCATGTCCAGGCCAACTCTTTCCCTGGCAGTTTCAAGCTATCATAATCCTGAGGTCCAGGACAGCGCATTGTGCCACCTTCTTTTTTCAGCACATAAATGAAATTCAAAGCTTTAGTGGGCTCCTGAGGGGCGGTGAGGGATTTGTGTTGTGTTCAGCCTTATCAGAAAAAAGTCAGGACACTTTTCATCTCTTAGGAACCTGCTTTATGTTTTGATCCTGGAGCCAAAGCTCCTTTCTTAAGTCTGAAACAGTTAGGGAGACCTTTTTACTATCCATCAGGCCAGAGTGACATAGGGCTGTTCTTTTTTTATGTCAGCACTTCACTGGGCTTAGTTGAAGGAGACTCTGTGTAACTGTGAAATCTATTTAAAATCTCACAGTTTTAAGGTTTTTGAAGCACTTTCTTAACTTCTCTGACTGAGAACAAGACAAAACAATGGACTTNATTCATCCCAAACAAGCAGAAAAACACTGCCTGCTTAGAAAAAGAAGGCTTCTAATTAGCTAATTTGTGCCAGACCTGAGGACTTTGTGAAAATTTTGAGCTTTAATGTGTTTGTTGTGCTTACAAAGACCAGAAGGTATTGAGTAAACATGGCAGTTCACAGCACCAGGGGAATAAAAGGAAATACAGATTTTAGGATTTGGATTTGCTCATAATTTCTATTTTGAAATTTACACCCTAGTTCCTTCAAGCATTTCATAGTGAAAGTTCAGATCTAGAGGGAGAGGCACAAAGGTAAACTGTCAGAGGCCTGCAATGGTCTTTGCAGACATAGCTGAGTACCAATGTGACTCTCATTGTTAAATACCTGAATGTGTCTCAAACACTAATGACTTGCAATGTCATTGCAAGGTGTTTTCCATCTCACAAAGAGGAAGGATTGCAGGGCTGAGTTTGTCCTAGCTCTATTTAAACACCTGAGGAGAATGTTCTCGTCACTCTTGGCTCTGCCTGGAAGGAAACAGGCTCTGAGAGCAAAGAGCTCATTCCTTTTTTTCCTCTTTCCTTATACCTTTCTCTTAAAAATAGCAAGAAGTCTGGCTGAAGAGGTCCCAGTGGAAGTCTGTGACAAAAGGTGGTTGATGTCTCTTGGATGAAGCAATGACAAGACATGCTTCCTCCTTTATTCATACACACAGGGAATAGCGGCTTAAGATCTTCAGTGGAGTTGTCAGGCTTAATGCTGAGCAGATACAGTTAAGCTATGGGGAAATTAGATATGAGTGAATGCAATGTGGCAAGAATGTGCCCCCCTCAGACCACAACTAAGCACAATGGTAACTTGCTAGCCTCCAGAACAGCTAGCCCACATTTACACAGGAAATTTACCTGATGCCATTTCTATTTTGGTGGTGTTCTCCACGTAGCACATTACCAAATACCTTCAATTCCTCCACTAAAGTGTCATCTAGGGAGAGGTTTTCTTTTTCAGGAGCAGCTTCAATTTTATCTTGAGGCGGAAGTCAGCAGATGCTTCTTTGGTTGCTGCTTCTAAATCAGTTTTTATGATTCTATTTCTGGTATCATTACTTCAGATTTCCAGTCTTGCTTTTCACCTTCCACAGCAGTTTCTCTGTTCTACCATAAATTCAAATCACTTTCTTTATACCCAGCCCTCCAATATGAATTGCTCAAGATAAAAACTCAACAAAGAAAGCAGATTAGCACCAGAACTTAAACAAAGGAGAGGAAAAGTCCACCAAAAGAAGGGAGGTTTCCTGACCTATTGGGTGATTTATTTCTCCATCCCTCTAAGCGTGCAGCTCTTACAGGTCAGAAGATGCACCTAAAACAGATTTGTCCTAAAGGAGGCACTGTTAGGTCTGTTTTATGGAAGGACAGGGGAAAGAAGCTGAGCTGTAAGAGTTTGTTTTTCCATCTGGAGAAAAATCCTTTTCCCACCTCAGATTCTCCTTCTGCTTCCTTTTCATACTTTCCCTGTTTTGCCTGCACACTGGTCTTGGCTTAGCTGGTATCCTCCTTCTCTGTGGATCTGGCAGTCAGGTTCTAATCAGAGTATGGTGCTAGGCTGCTAACAAGAGCAACGCAGAGTGCCTTGCTGAGCTTTCCTGGAGGTGAAAGTGTGCTGATGGACAATGGGGAGTGGGGTTCATGCTGTCTATTCCACAGGGGGAAATGCTCAAGGCAGTACACACATAGAGTGGGGCCCAAGATATTTTAGTCAATTCATTGGCTCAATTCATACTCATTAAGTATGAGCACAGAGGGACATGTGACTGACTTTTCCATGGGCTTTATGCTGTGCTGTGTGCATTAAGAAGAGACATTCATTAAAAAGCCTCATTGTCCTCTTGTTTATGTGCATGTGAAACCTGATTCAATATCAGATTCTGATTTACTTCGTGAGTGTACAATCAGTGTGACATACATCATGGAGCTTTCATGTCAAAAAAGTGTATAGCAACCAAGCAGTAGAGAAGCATTAGCAGCATCCTAACAGTGAAGAAGCAGAGAGTGAGTAGAATTAAGCTATTTAAACTATATTTTTACAATCTACAGCTCCACCATCCCTTCCTCTCTTCCCCAAGGTGAGTCTCTTGCTGCCAGATTGAAGAAGTTCTGCCTGGTGATGTTTTGTTGTACCTTATCACCTAAAACAAATGTTTTTCCAAAAGCTTTCTTATGTGAAGGCAATGAAGTAACTCTAATCTCTAACACCTAGCTCAGGCTTGGAGAAGGGCAAAGAGGACTCACTTTGACTTGGATGGCATTTGTGTTCTGCCAGCAGCTCAGGAAAAAGGAAAGGCAGCAAGCTGTTCTCTGTAGGGTGTACAATTTGATCAGAACTGCTAGATAGAAATCTTAATAAGCTGGAGTTAAACAACTGGGTGCTTTTACCTTGGAGGCAAAAAAAAAAAAAAAAAAAAAAAAGGAAAAGAAATAGTACATTTAAAATTCACCATATGCACAGCAACTTGCAGTTAGTAATTAAATTCTCACAACACCCTTTCACAGTGCCAGGCAGAGCATATTGGCTGAGGTTGGCCTGGTTGTCAAGTGTGAACCGAAATGATTTCTAACAGCAATCAAATACGTTTTGAAACGTGCTCATAAAAACGCTAGCTCAGAGGCTCAAAGCAATAATGATTCATGTATTAGCAAATGAACCTGTCCTCTGCAAGCTAGCCTCTGAAATGTAATAAGGGATCAGTCCAACGCAAGAAAGAAGTGTATTTATTAAGATGCTGAGAGGTAATATTTTGTGATGGGAGTTTGGGGTGACATCCAGTCAGCATCTATGGAATAGCTGTGGATTGAGTTGTTGGAGTGGACTCTGCAAGCCAGACTTGTTCAAAGATGCCTTTATCAAATCTGTATCCACGGATGGATTTAGGTAATGTGATTGCCAGAGGTCCCTCTGTACCTTGGTGGTATCCAGAGGAGGCTCTTTAGTTGGTCTGCAAGCAAGGCTGTGATGGAAAGAAAGTGAGGACAGCTATCCTTTATCTCCTGTGTGCTGAGGATGTCTGCCAGCTGAACTTCTCAGGTGAGGCAGGAAAAAGGCAAGGCCTGTGTGTGAGACAGAGCAGTTCTCAGAGAAATGACAGTGCTACCTTCCTCTACAACTGCTGGATGTATCCACTGTGAATTAATCAAAAAAAAGCATCTCCCCAGGAACTTAACAACACAAGCAGCAGCCAAGCAGCCACACACTTTTCTTTTTTTTTTTTTGGGCTTTGTTTTATTTTTTGTTTGTTTGTTTGTTTTGGGGGGTCTTTGGTTGTGGGTGGTTGTGGTTTCCTGGGGGTTTTGTTGGTTGGTTGGTTGGTTGGTTGGTTGGTTGGTTTTGGGTTTTTTGTTTGTTTGTTTTTGACCATACAACAGGGTCAGATTCTTCCTCTTGTTATGCCCACCTTGAGTGCTCACTGTGCTGATCCTGGAGCCCTGAAGGCACGGAAATGTGGGCTCTCAAGTGCCCCCGGGCTGGGCTCTGTTGTTGTTTATTCCTGTGCTTTCAGGCTGAATGAGTTACTTACCAAGAGTAAAAAAAAAAGCAGGAACAAGAGAGGAGAAGCAGCATGAGGAGAGAATCAGTAAGGACTTGGTATTTTACGGGAGTGGAAAAATCTTAAATAAGTATCTGTAGAGAATCTCCACTCTGTGAATCAGAGATTATGGTCCATTTTATCCCACTGCTTTTAATTTGTTGCCAGAGGCCACTCAGCTAACTGGCATTTAGTGAATTGAGGGATGAAGGGGACGACAACACAGCTTTCAGACTTCAGAGAGCTGTGACCTTTCGAGCACAACGTATAAAATCTGGTCTCGCTTAGGACCAGCGACTGAATTCAGGTACTGCAGGCAGAAAGCAGCAACCCCACCCCTGCTGCCATCTCCAAAATCAATACCTCCTTAAACTCCACTGCTGCTACCTGCCTGCCCTGGGACTGCAGGCATGGCTGAAAAACAGGAGGGTACCTATGGGCAGAAGGGGACCATAGCCTGGAACCCACTCACAGCATCACAGGATGTTAGGGTTTGGAAAGGACCTCCATAGACCATCGAGTCCAACTCCCCTGCCAGAGCAGGACCACAGAATCTAGCACAGGTCACGCAGGAATGCATCCAGACAGGGCTTGAAAGTCTCCAGAGGAGGAGACTCCACAATCTCTCTGGGCAGCCAGTTCCAGTGCTCTGAGACCATTATTGTAAAGAAGTTCTCCCGAACCTCCTGTGCTGTAGTTTACACCCACTGCCCCTTGTCCTGTCACAGGGCACAAGTGAGAAGAGTTTGTCCCCTCCCTCTTGACTCCCAGCTCTCAGATGTTTACAACCATCGATTACATACCCCCTAAGTCTTCTCTTCAGCAGACCAAACAGCCCCAGGTCCCACAGCCTCTCCTCACAGGGCAGTGCTCCAGCCCCTTCATCATCTTCATAGCCCTCCCTTGGACTCTTTCCAGTAGATCCCTGTCCTTCCTGAACTGGGCAGCCCAAAGCTGACTGAAACACTCCAGGTGAGAGCACTCAGACATCAGGCCTCCAGCAAGAGGCTGATGAGGGCTTTCTCCTCATGATGGAGCGGTCCTGGCTGGGCAGAAGGGTGCTGTGCAGCCCTTTTAGTCCTGTGTCCTGCCCTATCCACTCATCTAGCTTGAGGTACAGCCAGCAGCCTGCTGCCATGTCCCTGTGAGGGAGGGCTCAGTGTGGCATGGCAGGGGCTGCCCTCCCTGCAGGAAGGTCTGGAGCAGGCACCACCAGGTAAGTTTTGGGACAGCAAATGGCAGAAGAGCAAGGGGAGCTCCGGGCTGCCCTAAAGGGAGTGGGAAGAAGGGTTTTTTTTATTGAGGGGCTGGAAGACATGTCCCACATACACACCCCAGAAATACTAGTGCTAACGAGTCTTTGTTCAGCCTAGCTGGCAGTACCTGGCAGCAGCTATAGCAGTGTCTCTGTGGCAAGCCACACACCACAAAGAACCAAGGCTCTGGAGCTGCTTGCCAGGGATGAGCTGGGGGCAGCAGCCTGCCCATCCCCTGGAAGCAGGCCTGGCACAGCAATGACCATAAGTCTGCTTGTGCCCAGTCCAGGATGATCTTGTGTGAAGTGCCTGGCGTTCTGGCACAAGAGGCAGAAAATCTGGGCACACAGGCTGGGTGTGTTGTAATGGCTCCTGAGTGTCCTTCATAGTGTGTGGGCTGGAGCAGTTTTAATACACTCCACACAGTGAATTAACTTTTCTAGCATGCAGATACATTTGTTTTCAGAAGCCTCTGTGTGTGTCTCTGCTCATACTGATGGTTTAATGCCTCATGTAATACCCTTTTCATTCCCTTGCAGTCCAATCCATGTTCTCACAGGTGCTTTTTGGATGCAAAGCAATATTTAGTCAAATCTCCAGGAAAAAAAAAAAAATTCTTCCTCAAAAAATAAAAAGGCCATCCAAGACCTTTACCATTGCTTTCAAACAGAGAGACAGCAACCTAATATTGGCAGAGCCTGGCAGCTCTCTCACATGAGATGCTGCTTTGAGATCTGAGGCAGAGACTTAATCAGTAGTAGGGACAGCCATCAGAGCAGGCTGTCAGGGCTAGAAAACCTCAAATTATGTGCTAATTATCCACCTACACTGCCAGGGAATAAATAACTAATGACTGCAGCTTACTGCGCTAAGGATAATTCCAGTTGTAACGAGTTTGCAGGCTGTGGGTTTCTTCGCAGTGTGTTGGAGGTGCAATAATTAGCAGCATTTCTGTTCAGGAGTGACTGGGTGAGCTTTGAGTCCTGTGGCCTCTGGAGAAGCAGAGTCAAAGCTTGAGCTGGCAACCTCAGAAGGGGTGGCTCTTGGTCACTGCCTACTTCCCAAAAGGGCTTTATAACGATGTGCGGCCAGATATCAGCTCTTTTCTACTCCACTTTCTTGCTGTGTAGCATTCTGTTTAATCAGGGGAAAGGAAAACAGCTTCAGCAAAACAGGCTTTGTCCTCACCTTGTCCTTGCAAATGAAGGAAAATGCTGACAGGAAGATGCTTTTTGAATCGAGACCTTAGAGCTGTAAATTTCTGGAGCTGTGATCAAACCAGATTATGCTAATGCACGTGAGTGAAAAATAATGCCAGAAAATATCTTGAAATGGATTGATTTATCCCTCAGACCACCTTAGAGTAATGGGCTGGGAAAAAAAAGATGTCCTAGACATTTTGACTCCAAAGGGTTTTCTTTTCAAAGAAGATTTGACCCCCACATCCTTCAGGTATATTCAGTTTTTACTACCTAGGACACAAGCATCTCTCACAGCCTTAGTTATACGTTGCAAAAAATACCAAGCAAGGCTCTTCCCATGTTGAATCTATCTGACCATATTGAATCTATCTGACCATATTGACTCTATCAGCGTGCCCCTATGTCCAAAAGAGCCAGTGGCATCTTAGGGTGCATCAAGAAAAGTGTGTCCAGCAGGTCTAGGGAGGTTCTTTTCCCCTCTACTCTGCCCTAATGAGACCACATTGGAATACTGTGTCCGGTTTTGGGCTTTCCAGGTCAAGAGAGACAGGGACCTGCTGGAGAGAGTCCGACAGAGAGCCATGAGGATGATTGGGGGACTTGAGCATCTCCCCTAGGGAGAGAGACTGAGAACCTTAGGGCTGTTAAGTCTGGAGAAGAGAAGACTGAGAGGAGACCTCATCAATGTCTATAATATCTGAGGGGTGGGTGGCAAGCAGATGGGGCAAATCTGTTTTTGTCGATGTGTAGCAATATGACAAGGAGCAGTGGGTACAAACTGGAACATAGAAGGTTTCATCTTCACCTGAAGGTGACAGAGCACTGGAACAGGCTGCCCAGAGAGGTTGTGTAATCTTCTCTGGGAACTTTCCAAACCCACCTGGATGCATTTCTGTGCTGCCTGTAAGCAGGGAGGTTGGACTCTATGATCTCTGGAACTCCCTTGCAACCTCTAATGTTCTGTGGTTCTGTGAGCCCTCACTGGGAGTCAGCTATTTCAATTTTTAATAGCAGTTCCATTTTCCATAAAAATACCATTTCCAGTGGTGAAGATGGAAGATTGGGCTGGTTGGGGGGTTTGTTTGGTTGGTTGGTTTGTTTTGTTTTTTTAAATTAAATACCATTTTTAAATGGAATTCCCCTCCCTTAAATAAACTCAGTGCTCAGTAGCTGGAAAGCACTGAAGTCATCTGAGAAGTGGCTTTCAGGCTTGCACAGTGAGGAGGGAGGAATGCAACCTGGATTCTTTGCCTAGAGTTATTCCTGCAGCATTAATGCACAGCGCTACCCTCCCTTGGTCTCTTGTCTAACCCCAAAGCAGATCTCATTAGCTATCACCTTCCACCAGTCAAAGACAAAGGTTAAATCCCAGAATGGATGCATGGGCCTGTGTGAAATTAACTGTGACCCTTTGCAGTCTGAGCAGTAAGCCTTGTCCTTGGGTGCCTTGGGGGAAGGGAACAGCAGCATCATCCCCTTGCTCCTGAGGACCAGAACAGTTCTTGGTACCAGTTTAGCAATCTCTCATGGTGGGTTTGTGATGGTGGCAGAGTTTCATAATCAACTGTAAATGCACACTCAGTCTGAGCTTGGGAACGCTGTATTTTTTAATAATACCTTCTTGTTTATAAATACACTTGAGGTACCATATTGCTGCAGAATGTTGATTTGCTTTTGTTAATGACTTCCTTCTTCTGAGACTGAGAACTAAACCAAAGTCAGGATTAACGTGCCCAGAGATGATTTTTCATTAAAAAATAGAAATGTCTCAGGTGAGATGAATTTAATCTCTCATTGTCTCTTTAGCTTTAAATGAAGACTTGTTTACAAAGAATTTGAGAAACAGGGGTAGATATACATAGCTGTGTTGTTACAGCTGTGAGTGCATTTAATTTTTGTTGATGTTTGCATTCATAAGAATTGGTCTAAGTGCTTAACATGTCATGAAAAATAGAGTTAGACCAAAGGGGTTTTTTTATTTAAAGGCATAACATATTTCACTTAGAGGGTGGAAAGTGTTACAGAGATGGGGTAATTAATTACTGCCAGGCAATATTTAAAAATATTAACAGTTTATTAATATTAAATATTCAGAACTCGCGTCACCCCGATCACCATTTAATAATAATAATAACAGGCTCTTTGCAACATTGTGGAAACTATGTACAGGCTATAATAGGATCCAGAGATAACTATTAAATATAAACATTAATTGAACTCAATTTAAGCTGGAAAGAGAAGGGTTTGCGGTCAGTATACCGCTTGCAGCCAGTACGCCGCTTGCTCACTAGTTGGACACAAGGAGCTACTTTCTGCTTAGGGCAGAAGGCAATTAATAATTACAAGAGGCTTTTGGTATTTACTCATAGAATTATATCTGACAGTACCCAAGGCGGAGTTGCTATCGGTAACCATCAGAGGCTTTAGAGTTTCCCCAGGCTTCTGGGGAAAGGAGACAGACGATCTCTGACCTGTTCCTGGCTCTCTGGACAATTTGTGTTATCTCCAGGGCTTCTGTCCAGGCAGAAGGCTTCCAGGTGCAGGCAGATGTCTTGCGGTGTCACGCCAGCTATGCAGGCCAAATGCGTGGAGGTATAAGAGGCAGCAGGCACGGGCACACCTTGTAATGGCAAAGGGAGTCTGTGCTCCCTGCTGATCCCCTTTTATCCAATACAACCTGAGACTAATGGGCCTTTGGACATAGGATAGCCAATNTTGGGCAGAACACAGCCTTGCACAAGGCAACCCTGTGAGTCTTGTTTACCCCAGTTGCTGGGCAGGCCACAAACCCCAGACTTAGTGGCTCCAGGCCCTTTGTCCCTTTTCCCGCAGTTGCTCTCCCCAAAACAGCAGGAGGGAGAGCAGAAAAACATGCCTGGGCAAGCCAGGACATGTACAAGCCCAATTTGGCCTGCCTAGGCCTACCACGACAGGAAGGAAGGAAGGAAGGAAGGAAGGAAGGAAGGAAGGAAGGAAGGAATTAAAAGAAAAGTAAAAAGAGAATGTTGAAGTTATGAAGTTTATGGAAATTATCTTGTCAATACTTCCAAAATTAGCTCCTAGTTGTATACATATATAGATGCTTTATATTTGGATAGGAAACTTCAGTGATTGAACAGTTTGATAGGTGAAGAATTTATCACCTCCATGCTTTGAAAAGTATTTTACAGTAGACCTCCAGCACCTTTCTCTTTCTAAGTGCACGCTGTGCTGCCCTGTGCTCTTGTGTGACTCATGATGTTAAAGCTCACCTGAGTGGTTTGTGTGGGGAATGTTAGTACTGCTGGTGCCCTTCAGTCATGATGGCCCTTGGCTGCTGTTGGAGAAGGTCCTTTTGTATCTGTCAGAGTCTTACTGATGGTGCCATACATTGAAAGATAGGAAAAGGAAAATGTATTATTTCAGTCGGGATGTGCGTCTTTTATCTGGTATTAAAAGCGAGATGCTAATGACAAGCAAGGGACTGTTGCATTCCTGTGTACCAGAATGCTGTGGCCAAAGCAGTTGCTAGGCAGAGATTGCAAGGATGTAGCCTTAATTTTGCATATGTGGAATGTGAGGAAGGAATGAACCAAAGAGACTTAAAGTACATTGGTTTTTGCTCCTCAGCTGAGCAAAGAGCAAGATGCAACTGCCTTCTTGTTTTCTGCAGTCCTTAGGCCTCCCACACAAGAGACAGATAAGCTGTCAGAAGTGATACTTGAAGGCATAAACCTTGAAGGCACATCATGTTGTGACTGCTGCACTTAAATGAATAGACTGGGTTTAGTTGCTTGCCTGAAGACTGAGGGGAAGATATCCTATTTCTTCCAGCAGTAAAATATTTCCACAGGGGTAAAATACATTATCTGGGGTGCCTGCATCACACTCTGCAACTGTTCTTCATCTGAAAAGCCCAGGTTTCTGTGGATTAACCTCCTACCGAATTCATGGCCTTATCTGGAGTGGTTGTTTTTGTAGGATAATTTATGCAATCAAGGAGTTTGTTGCCTTAGCTGTACAGAGATGAGTACATGATGAATCTAAATGGCCTCTCTCTCCTGCATGACAACTCAGTCCTCTCATTTCAACATCAAAGGCGACTTTTTCTCCATACTGAAATGAGTGGAGCAGCCACTCATCAAAATCACTTTTTTTTTTCTTTTGTTTTTGTAATTAAAAGAGAAACTGAAGTCTATCCCTCATTATCTTTCTTACAGCTTCCAAAATGAGGAATCCTTATGGGATTTTATACAGGCCACTAAGAGTTAGATGAGATTACCTGCGCTTTGCTTGTAAATGTGGTCTGCTGCTTCTTGGACTCAGCAGCAAAAGGCTGAAATGAGTCACAATTGTGGAGTGGGAGCTCAAGGGACCTTGGTGTGATCAGCGTGGCTCAGCTGGCTATAGAGAGACTTTTCTCTGCATCACCTGTGTTTTTTTTAAACACTTGAAATGAGAGTTTGTTTGCTTGGTGGTTTTTTTTTTGTTCGGCGGTGGTGGTTGTTGTTGTTTTGTTTGTTCTGTTGTTTTGGGGTTTGTTTGGGGTTTTTTTGTAGGTAAAAAAAAAATCTGTTTTTCTGTTCTAGGAGTTCTGGGTTTGTTTCACTCAGGTACAAGGGCTGCTGGCAATAGAGAAAAGTACAAACAGAACTGTGAAATTAATTAAATCGAAACCTCAAGAAAATGCCCTATACTGTTGCAATCCTCAGAGCAGCACCATCAAGAACAGTTATGACATTTTGCCAAATGTTGTTATTCGTGAGGAAAAGAAACCTAGAGGTTTTGCTAAACTCTGAAACCCAGGGGTTTGGTTTGATACAGATTTGGGGGGCAAGAGAGAGCGTTCGTTGCACCGCGTGCAGCTTGGATTTATTTCTCCTTTCCTACAGCTGTCAGATAATGAACTGCTCCTCAATGGCATTTTTATTAACAAATTAGCATCAAGCCTTGAATTAAAAATCTGGCATAGCTTGTTTGTTTGATTTCTTCTGGAAAGTGCAGAGCATGCTATGAAACCCATACAAATCAGTTCCACTTCTTTAAGAGTCCCAGGTATCATAAATGAAATATGAACGATATTTACCTCTTATGGCCTCTGTTTAGGTGTTTGCCTTTCCTTTCCTAGACCTCCTTTTGCCCTGTTTTCAATTTGCAATAACTAGCTGAAGCTGATGAATTTTGTTAGCATCAGGAGTAAATCTATCTGGATTTGAGGAAGATGGGAAATAGGGAAAGAATGAGAAATAGAAAGTAAGAAGATTAATCTAACCAAGAAAGTCAGACTGTTCCTAACTTGCAAGTCATGGTTTAGATGTTTGGGTTTGGGTTTTTTTGTTGGTGTTGGGTTTGGGTTTTTTGTTTGGGTTTTGTTTCTTTGTTTATTTTGTTCTGGGGTTTGGTTTGGGTGGTGGTTTGGATTTGGGGTTTTCTTTGGGGTTTCTGTGAGTTCGATTTTTTTTTTTCTTTTTTTAATGCTAGCTATTGAACATTGTTATCTTTTCCTACATAAGGAGGCTTAACACTGAAATTTAGAAGCTTGTGCTATACTTTTGCTTGGAGGTAAACAACACCTGCTGGGTAATACTCACTGCTGTGCAGAGGAATTAGTGCAAAAGTTCAGACTTCCAAAGCAGGGCAGTAAAATCAGAAGGGTCTTAACACTGGCCTTATGTACAGGGGTGAATTTTATCCACGCTTCATGTGTTTGGAGACCAAGGTTTGTTCCATAAAGTAATGAGAAAAAATGACTCACATGGGAAAACATTATTGATTGTTTCCTCTGCCCTTTGGTGATAAATATTGCATGACTATCCACTCACCCTTTGAATTAAAGCAACAATCCAATATCTACTCTGATTTTTCTACACTCTGTGCCACTATGACAAGCTCTTTCTTAGTCTTCACAAAAAGCAAAATCCAGAGATGTTTCTTCTGCATGCTGGATGCTGGATGGCCAAATAAGAATGTAATGCCTTCCACAGGAAATCTCTTGTGATAGTGGAGAACATTTCAAAATCATTAATGCAGGGCAGAATTTTATACCTCGTCTGTGTTCTCACCATTGAGATTCCCAGGCCACTTCCTGAAAAATCTAAGCTAGGAACGCTTGGAAATGTTTATTTTGCCTACTTGCAAACAGGCAGGCAAAGCTGCAAATGCTCACTTGCAGGCATACTCTCTTAGAGCTTTTCAGAGACGTTGACGGAACAAAAGCAAAACTCAGGCTTCCAAACCCCAGTTCTAAGCTGCAAGTAGGTTTTTTCCCTTTTTTTCAGAAAAAGCTAAAAGATCTTGATTCAATGAGCAGCATCAGTACAACTGAATTTAGGCTAGTTTTGTTGTTTGTGGGTTTGTTTTTTTTCCTGGAATATAGGCCAGCTGCTTAATCTTAAACCAAATATTTCTTTGATTTAATTAATTCCTTTTGCTGTTAAACAAATTAGTATGAACAAGCCAGATTTTGTACTCAAACAATATGGCATAAAAATTATGAATTATTTCCACAGCTTGCAGCTTCCCACAGCTGAAAACAAACAGGCCACTGACAGGGTTTTCGTTGAAACTCACCAACTCACAATTTCACTGCTTATTATGTTGTGTTTGGGCTGTGCTTATAAACTTTCTTTCATGATCTCCTTTGGGCAGGGCATCTGTTTGACCTTTGCCTGGCCCAGCTCTGATAGCCAGCTGTGACCTCCATAGATTTTGCTTTTATTCCTCCATCTCCTGAGTTGCACTGCATGTTATTGCACCATTCTCGCTGGATTTTTAATACCATCTGTATTGATTTCTAGGAAATGTCAGGTGTGGTCAGTATATCACTGTGATCAAGCACTTGCTGGCCAACTCAGGTGAGAAACAGACTCTTGCAACAGAGCTGGGGAAGAGTCTGAGAGCAGCACACAGCTTCTGCAGCCTGTTCCTTCCCTAGAAGGGGCTATCAGTGATGCATGTGAATGAGCAAACTCTATATAAAAAACATGAGGGTTTAAGTAGATGTTGGCTGATTGAAGGCTAGTGAGAAGTAGTTTGCACGTGGTACCATTTATACTCACATATGATGGACATTTGCTCGCATGCTGTCCACTGTGCTTCACCACGGTCTGTTTGCACTGGACTGGTTGATGAAATCAGATTTACTCTTTGCAAATCAGCCCAAAGAGAGAGGAGTTCAAAATGTATTTGGTGCATCCATCTTCCTTCATGCAGCTCATTATAATAGAATTTTAATAAAACAGAAATACTCTGAGTCCCTTTCCCCACTGTTATAAATTGTCTGCCTTGGAGGTACAGATTTACTGCAGCTTTGGCTGTGGTGCCTTCGTCATGAAATACAGCACTTGAGTGAGGCTAAGCATACATTGTGCTGCTGTAGCTGATCTG